>CAJNDV010031975.1:24778-35486 GCA_905221635.1 Symbiodinium sp. CCMP2456 | reverse complement strand
CCCTATTATAATCCCCATAACCCACCTTACTAACCCTACTTACTAAGTCAAAAGGGCCTCCAAGTATTGAAAGCATGCATGACTGAGCTGGCTGTGCAAAAACATCGCGTGTGCAAGGTCGCAAAAGGCGAGCCGACAGTGATAAGTTGTTTTTCCGTTGTGCCTGGTCTTCGAATCGGAAGCAACCCATGCGATAAACGTTGGGATTTTCTGCGTCTTGCTAAGCTGCCATGTGAAGTCTTCTTCCGGCAGCTGGGAAAATCATCATGAATTCGGAATGTATGTTTCGGCCTTAGGCCTACGTCGGGATCAGGAGACTTTGTCAGCAGGTTCTAAGTGAGGATAACGCATACAATTAAGAAATCCAGCGGACGCAATGTTGTGCGGCCGTATGTGTGGAGTCATCGAGGGGTCCAGACAACGAGCGGTCACAGTTGGGCTCAGCTTAAGTACAGGTACCATGCTCATACCGCATACCATTCAAACTCTCCTTGCATGCCGGAACCCAACGATCGATCGCGATCCATGCTTGCCCCAAGTGATTCCACACTCGGCAAACTACTCAATGAAGCTGACGGAAAATACACACTCAAGCTGCGTCCTTAGGACACCTTCTGTACAGCTCTGCCGTCTCCGCTGCAGTCCAAATCAAATCGAAAAGCAGCTGGTCGATTGTGCGAGCAAAGACACCCTTCGGCACTCGGACGAGTCCCCCTCCAGGCCCAGCTGCAGAAAGCGCGGGATCGACAACCCACGCGCAAAGTCCGCCACGGTCCACTTCCGGCAATTGCAGAGATCCAGTCTGGCGCCGGCCGCGATCAGGGCCGCAGCGCCGTCGAACTGAGCCGACCGGATGGTCTGCATCAGCGGCGTGCTGCCATGCAAATGATAGGCGATGGCAGTTAGTGCACTGGTACGTCCGCGCCGGTGTTGCCAGGATTTCGCTGCAAGGAGCAGCCGGCCCAGTCTGCTCCAGTCTCGCGGCAAGTCCAACTGGAAGTCAACGTCAGCCCGGAGATCAATCAATCGCTGCACCAGGTCTGCCGAGCCGCCCCGAAACATTGTGGCGTCGAAGAGTGCCCGAGAAAGATCCATCAAGCTTGGGCGTCCCTGCACCAGCAACTCTTCCAGGGCTTCTGCGGATGCAATAGCAGCTGCAGTGGCGAAGGTGGGGTTTCCGAGTAGATTTTGCGACAGTGGCACGGCACCCATCGCACACACCAGTCGGATACCTTCCGCATTGTCTCCGCCAGCTGCATGCATCACAGCCGGTGAAACTCCACCCACAAGGTGGGCCCTCGCCGCGAGAAGCAAGCGCGTGGCCTCGTGGTGCCTGTAGAACAATGACAGATCCAGCGCCGACATCCAAGGCGGAAAGCCCAGCATCGGCTCATCCTTCCACGTGCGCCAGTTCACTTGGGCGCGCTGTTCCAGCAGGCCTTTCAGCACCTCGATGTTGCCGGCCAGTGCTGCGTAGTGCAGAGGCCGCCACCCAGCGCTGTCTACCTCACCGACCCTCCTCAACCCGTTTTGGTGTAGGAACTCCGCGACCACATCGCCACCCTCACAACTGGGCAGACCGGCCACCGGCTCAATCTCAAGCCCCCGCAAGTACATCATGCGGAGGTTGAAGTTGCGCCGGAATCCGGGCAGGTCGCCTACACGGAGGCAGTGGTTCAGCTTCTGCATGAGGATCTTCCGCATCACCGGGGCCAGCTTCTGCCGATCCTGCGCGACACCAAAGTCGCCTTCCCCAACAGAGCCGCTCGGAAAGGACATCAGTGTGCCAACAGTTTCAATGGAAGTCTCGCTTCGAATAAGAATCCAAGTACTGTTTGGCGACAGCTCACGTGCTGCTCGTTCTAGGCGACACCACCCTCTGCTGCTCCAGGTCGCTGCTGTCAGCACCCGGCTCTCGACGGGGACGTCGAGAACCGGACAAAGCGCAAGGAAAAAGTCACACCTGGCTACGTATGCTGGTATGCTGGTGATGGCGTCAGCTTGTTGGATGCGGCTGTCTGTTCTTCGCACGGCATCTTCAACCGGTGTCAGATGGTGTAGCTGCGGACACGAGAAATAATCGTACCAGAAGAAGAGTGCCTTCGTCTGAAAGTCTTTCGCGGGACGGGGCTTGGCCGTTGGCACCACGGCTTCCGTGGCCGGGTCCAGGGAAATAGACCCTGAGCTGTTCAGGATCCGCTTTACGGCATCCTGCAGAGTGCGCAACTGCTGAAAGTCTGGATCGGGGTGTTTCTTCGTTAGCCACCTTAGTTGCTGAGTCCATAAGCCCCAAAAAGTGTACACTTTCAGCTTTACAGTGGGTTATATTATCACAAAAAGTGGAAACCTAAACCCTAAACCCTAAACCTCTAAACCCTAAACCCTAAACCTCTAAACCCTAAAGTGTATCCACTCAGCTGCTAAGCCACTGGTGTGAAACGAAAGCGGCTCTCCCCAAGTCGTCGCTGAAGTCCACGAGTTGGCCCCAGGCCTTGAAATTGGAGGGCCCAATAGAAAAGGTTTAGGGTTTAGGGTTTAGGGTTTAGGGTTTAGGGTTTAGGGTTTAGGGTTTAGGGTTTAGGGTATACTTAGAGGATCATGGGGCTTAGTAACTGGGGTTATAAATAAGGTAACTATACTTACAAGTAATTATAACCCCAAGTAAGGTAATTATAACCTTACTTACTTAGTCCCATGATCCTCCAAGTATAGAAACCCTGAGCAGTTCTGCCTGTCCAGCATTTAGGGGCTCGAATGGAGAGTTGGGGCCCGCTGACTAGGTTCCCACTGTGTACTGACACGAAGCCACAACCAAGCCACACCTGCTCCCTGACGAGACTCTTAAATTTATCTCAATTTCGAACTTGCCTCCGGCCTTCAATTTCTCGTGTGGTTCGACCTTCGTCATCTTCAGGAGCACGTCTGTGGTGACGGTGTACATGGGGAAGAGCATCGGGGCAGCCTGAGCCATCCGATGGTGGCCAAGTGATAATGACTCCAGCGATGGTCGACAGAATAAAAACACTGATGAGGGTGATAACAATGACAGCCATCGGACGAAGACACTGGACAGCGACCACCACGACCACAGCGGCGATGGACAGTGACGGCGACCGGTGCCGATCATCATGGCAACGACGACGACGACGATGACGACAACGAGGAGAGCATCACACATGGAGCTAAATCATGTATTCTCAAGACCTCAGAATATCTGCTGGTTTGGGCAGTTTTGAGCCGGGGCACAAATCAGCACGCTTCTTTTTAAAAACCTTCTAGATCCCCACCCCTCACACCTTTTTGGAATGCCCAGTGGCATCTGCGTCGTCGGGCAGCGTCTGAGCATAGATCTCGAGAGGCGTCCGGGACTTCCCGGAGACGCAGCAAGCCATGGCATGCCAGTGGCAACGTAAGAGGATGCTCAAATTGCCGTGAGAACGCCAAACGCCCAGAATCCTGAAAGCTCCAAACGCGAGCCAAGCCACAGAACTTCTTGCCAGGTTTAATTAAAGGACTCCGAACCGAAGTTGAACCTGTATGGATGGATTGGCAAAATACCCCGACTTGTTGGAGCTTGGGCCGCGTGGCCATGGCGCTCAAGGCATTGTCCAAGAAGCAAATCTGGGTGTCTAAATCCACTGCGGAGGCTGAAACTGTATCATTGGATCATGCTGTTTACAAACTTGGACTCCCTGCGTGGTTGACGTGGGAGTACATGTTGGGTCGTCGTTTTCGTTTGCGTGTCATGGAGGACAACGAGGCTGCGATCCCCGTCGCTGTCACCGGTCATACGCCAACATGCGTCACATGCCCGGAGAACCGAACACACCTTAATTAAGGAATATACCTTAAATTATACGGGACTTAATATTATGATTCAAGGTATATTCCTTAATTAAGGGGTATTGGGTTCTCTGGGTGTCTCGCACGCGTCTTGACACTTCAGCCCTCAATGAGCGATTTCATCAGCGCGAGTTTTACGTTTGTTACGTGTCCCTCCCAGTTTGAGGCTGGTGGTATACTCACCAAGGCCTGTACCCAGAGAACTCAATACCCCTTGATTAAGGAAAATACCTTAAATCATAATATTAAGGCCCCTATAATCTAAGGTATATTCCTTCATTAAAGTGTATTGGGTTCTCTGGGTATAGACTCCAAAGTTTGGGGATCGTAACCTTATGTCCATTGATCACTTTCGTCGCGGCAAACTCATTTCCTCTGGCATGTTACGCCTGCGATGTCGGCGTGTCCCTCTGCTCTCCCAAACAGGGGGGTACTTCTTGAGACGCGCGATTCGCCCTTCAATCATGTCCTTTGTGGGGTCGTAATTTGGTAATGGCTTGGGCTGAATCTCATCAACTCACATCTGATTCAATGTTCAATCGGGCGTCCAACAGGAACCCGCAGAACTCCCAAAAATTGATTCTCATCCCACTTTACTTAATACACCTTCCGATGTTGCAGGCGTCCAACTGTTGTCCAAGTCTGACACACGTTGAACATGAATATTTATCAATTGGGGTGTCTGGACAATTCCGACACCCCAAAACTCAAAACCGTTCATCCTTCAACCGCAGAGCCCGGGGTCCAGGCCAGCGCGAGGCACGTGCTCCCGGCGAAAGGCCAACCCCTGCCGTATTCTGGAATGGTGTGTCCAAAGCACACTCAGCTAAGGTGATCATAGCGGTTTAGGGTTTAGGGTTTAGGGTTTCGGGTTTAAGGTTTAGGGTTTAGGGCTTAGGTGGACGACTCCGAGAGGTTACTACTGCTGCCCATACCAGCAATCACAACATTAACACAACAACCCCAGCATGCGGGTAGTTCTCTAAATTAGGGTCCTTTTTTGGGGGGTCCCCAATATAGTACGGCACGCTCATAAAACGGACCCCAAACGGGACCCTGATTTAGAGAACTACCTATGTCAGGAACTAAAACCCTAAACCTTAAGCCCAAAACCCAAAAATACACGGTGGCCTCCATGGGCTCCTCAGGCTCTTCCATGGGATCCATGGGATCCACCACGGAGCCTCGGCTGTCGTTCTCTGTGCCTTTGATAGCGATACTTGGAGGGTTTAGGGTTTAGGGTTTAGGGTTTAGGGTTTAGGGTTTAGGTTTTAGGGTTTAGGCTTATAACTACCTTAATTGGGGGTTATACTTACTGGTAAGTATAGTTACCTTATTTATAACCCTAGTTACTAAGTCCCATGACCCTCTAAGTAGTTGACGACACGCACAAGGACAACAGGGCAAGGTAGTGGTGGTGTACGTGGTAGGAGGAGGAGTAGGAGTAGGAGTAACTGTAAACGCAATGAGCTTTAACAACAACAACAACAACAACAACAACAACAACAACAACAACAACAACAACAACAACACGTGTTCGCAAAAAAACATGTTCCGGGGAAGCGTGTGCTTGCTGAAACAGGCGTATTAGACGAGAGTTGCGCAGGTATATCGGCATAACACTATTCTGAATTAGGATCATAAGGGGATACTAGATGCTAGTTATTCTGATGCCTATATTCGTCAATAGCAGCAGGTCCATGGACAGGTTCTTGCCACTTTTCAGATGCCTTAAGGTTGGCTGTCCTGCTGAAGCCACAACAAAATGTATTGTGGTATACTATACTTTACATCTGCATACCACGCCATGCCATACTAGACTAGACTGGACTGGACTTGTCGATATACTATTAAACACTACGCCAAAATGCCATCGTGCTTTATCTGAAAGGGCCGGCTTTCTGATCTCTTGGAGCGGTCCCGGAGCTGACTCCCTTTGTCACGGAAGCTGAGCTCGCGCACTTCCCCGGCTGGGGCGACGAACTGCCTCCCGCTTGTGCCGGGCACGGTGGATGAGCAGAGGCTGTTGGCTAGTGCGATATGCCACTGTGTCATATTGGTTGCAGGCTGTGTGGCGAAGGTCTGGCCGGGAATCTTGGATCAGCTACTTAACCAAACTTCGCATGAATCATTTCCCAGACTGAGGGCGTCACGGACCGAGACAAGACTCTCGTGGGTTCAAGACTCGAGCCCGGAATCGCCGAAGCACCCTGCACTCCTCCACATCTACGAAGAAGAACCAGTCTGCGTCAAGGCTCTTGAGCCGAACCGCTAAACCCTAAACCCTAAACCCCTAAACCCTAAACCCTAAACCGTCTCTCACTCCGCAGGATTCGCTACAGACCGTGCCTCAATCTCCCTATGCGGCGTCAGCAGAGCGTCGGTGATCCGCAGGTAGGTGAGGGAGCGAAGGTTATCCTAAAGCCGCATGTCGTGGCTTCAAGCAGGGGGATTCCCGAGGTCGGGGCCTTGAGATTTAGGGTTTTTTTTGGTTTAGGGTTTAGGGTTTAGGGTTTAGGGTGTCCTCAAACTTGCCACGCTCCTCTGTCCTCGGAAAAATCAGCCCAAACTCCTGTAAACTGCTGTCGATGGTTTAAACGCCTGCAGTACGCATGAACCCTAAACCCTAAACCCTAAACCCTAAACCCTAAACCATAATTCCCATAGTTTAGGGCCCCTTAAGGTACCCAGAGAACCCAACACACCTTCATTAAGGAATATACCTTAAAATATAGGGGCCTTATTATGATTGATGGTTTAAGGTATATTCCGTAAGGTCTTTAAACTACTAAACCCTAAACCCTAAACCGTAAACCCTGGTTTAGGGTCCTTAAGGTAATGCAAAATTTATATCATCAATCGTACTCCCTAAACCCTAAACCCTAAACCCTGAACCCTAAACCCTAAACCCTCAACCGTAGCTAAACCTCGTAGCACAAGAGAGGGAGCGAAACGCTCGTCGCGAATCGAGGGACAAGACTCAAGAAAGACCCGAGCAGGGTTTAGGGTTTAGGGCTTAGGGCTTGGGGCTTAGGGCTTAGGGCTTATGGCTCAGGGATTAAGTCATGGAAAGGAACCGCACATGCATGCAGGGCCACGGGGAGGAAGAGACATAGCCGTAGCTACCGGGAGAATAATCTGGGGAAATTAAAAAAACTGAATTTAGAAAAGAGGTTTGGGGTATAAACCATCAAAAAGAAGAACCCTCAGGCAGAGCATTGATATTTATTTCCCCCTACACCCTCAACCCTAAACTCGGATCGCCTTGCGTGAAGCATCTGCTCATAGGCTCGCTGGTCCTAGCCTTGCTATGCAGGAGAGGCTTTGCTTAGGGGTTTAGGGAGTTTGGGTTTCGGGTTTAGGGCTTGGGGTTTAGGTTTACTTGGAGGATCCTGGGACTTAGTAAGTAAGGTTATAACTACCTTAATTGGGGCTATATTTTCTTATAAGTCTAGTTACCTTGTTTATAACCCTAAGTCCCATGATCCTCTAAGTACGATTTAGGGTTTAGAGTTTAAGGCTTGGGGTTTAGGTTTAGCGTTTTGGAGCGTAGGGGGATAGGGTTCAGGGTAAGAGAAATCAACGAGGGCTCATCAAACCACGATGTAGAACACAATTTCGTGGCCTGAATTGCTAGAGAAGATTATTTCCTCTCAGTGTTTCTTGTCTAACTTTGCTAGGAGGCTACACACTTATGACATCGTATGAGTTATGTTGGTTGGCTGCAATACCCTAAGAAATCATCAACCGCGAAGCCCACACTTTCCCGCGATTAATTGCCCGGCAACGCTGCAGAGCGTTCTCGCCAGAGAATACGATGCCTGCGTCCTTGAAGGCCTGAGACAGTGGGCCACCGTCGTGTTGCGCAGTGTGTTGCGCCCTATCATCCCTGAACCGCTTTTGTGCACAATGCCTACACCTTAACAAATAAGGAACGCTAGGAATAGTATTGCCATTTCCTCAGACAAGACCTATAAACCCTCCAAGTACCCCTAAGAAGCCTCAAGTAGATGGCCTCGATAACCCTAAACCCTAAACCCTAAACCCTAAACCCTAAACCCAAGTAGATGGCCTTGATAACCTGTGCGACCAACTCCTGAGGGATGGATGCGGCAGTGTGGGCGACATCTCGGCGTTCATCCTGAAGGCTTGTGTTTTGGGGTTTAGGGTTTAGGGTTTAGGGTTTAGGGTTTAGGGTTTAGGGTTTTTTGTTGTTTTTGGGTTTACTTAGAGGATCATGGGACTTAGTAACTAGGGTTATAAATAAGGTGACTAGACTTATAAGTAATTCGAACCCCAATCAAGGTAGTTATAACCTTACTTACTAAGTCCCAGGATCCTCCAAGTAGGGTTTAGGCTTTAGGGTGTTGGGGTAATGCCGGAGCCTTGGGACCTAGACTCGGGCTGCTTGTTTGCCTTTCGAGGCCTTAGGGTGAAGAGTTCAGAGCTGAGGGTGTAAGAGCTTGGGGTATAGGCTTAGAGAATTAGGGGTTTAGAGTTTAGGGTTTAGGGTTTTTAGGTTAGGATCTAGAGTTCAGGATTTAGGGAGCCCTTCCGGGCGTTAGGGTCTTCAGCGTTTCAAAGGCTTGCGGGTTCAGGGCTTTACCTTACATCCCGAAGGGTTTGGGTTTAGGGTTTAGGGCTTCGGGTTTAGAGTTTAGGGTTTAGGCTAAGTCTTCCGCATGCTGGGCTCTCAGAACTCATCGCTGTAACTCGGGAAGGACGATGGTAGCCGCAGTACTGGGATAGCGATCGGCGATAACAGCAACGATAATCATCATGGTCATCGTCAAAGTCATTTGAAAGTAGTCATGGCAACAGGAGCAACGGTGATGAAGAAGAGAAGAAAACGTCATATCAAAAACACGTGAGGATAGTAAAAGTACGACAAGCTGACAAGAAAGAATCATGCAGATAAACGAGGGGATACCCCTTTTCGACAAGCTGTCAGGTGAAGTATCGCTTGACAGTCTGGGTTCTTTGCCCGTCAGGGAAAATCATTGCGCCTTTGGGACGTGCGTTTACGGTGTAAGGCTCCTTCGGGGCTCAGGTGGCTTAAAGTACGGCTGCCATGCAGAAGTTAAGTGGACGCAATGCCGTACGGTCGCATGAGTGTGGAGTGATTGAGGGGTCCAGACACCGAGGCGTCCCAGCTGGGTTCAGTTACGTTCAGCTTAGTACCATGCACGTACTATCGAAACCCTCACTGCACCCCCGAACCCAGCCGTCGATACCCATCCGTGCTTGCCCCTTCCACGCTCTGGAAACTACACAATGAAGCCTTCACACTTTCGGGAAGGTTCTGACATCTCCACTGTGCTCGAAAATAAAAATGTCAAATCGCCCGAGAATAAAAATGTCAAATCGAAAAACAGCTGGCCGATTGTGCGAGCAGAGATAGCCTTCGGCACTCTGACAAGTCACCCTCCAGGCCCAGCTGCAGAAAATGTGGGATCGACTGCCCTCGAGCAAAGTCCGCCGCGGTCCACTTCCTGGAATTCCGGAGATCCTGTCTGGCGCCGGCCGCGATCAAGGCCGCAGCGCCGTCGAATTGAGCCGACCGGATTGCCTGCATCAGCGGCGTGCTGCCATGCAAGTGGTAGGCGATAGTAGTTAGTGCACTGGTACGGCCGCGCCGGTGCTGCCAGGACTTCACTGCAAGGAGCAGCCGGCCCAGTCTGCTCCAGTCTCGCGGCAAGTCCAACTGGAAGTCAACGTCAGCGCGGAGAGCAATCAGCCGCTGCACCAGCTCAGCCGAGCCGCCCCGAAACATTGTGGCGTCGAAGAGTGCCCGAGAAAGATCCATCGAGCTTGGGCGTCCCTGCACCAGCAACTCTTCCAGGGCTTCTGTGGCTGCAAGAGCAGCTGCCGTCGCGAAGGTGGGGTTTCCGAGTAGATTTTGCGACAGCGGCACGGCACCCATCGCACACACCAGTCGGATACCTTCTGCATTGTCTCCGCCAGCTGCATGCATCACAGCCGGTGAAACTCCACCCACAAGCTGGGCTCTCGCCGCGAGAAGCAAGTGCGTGGCCTCGTGGTGCTTGTAGAACAGCGACAGGTCCAGAGCTGACATCGTAGGAGGAAAGCCCAACGAAGGCTCATCCTTCCATGTGCGCCCGTTCACAAAGGCACGCTCTTCCAGCAGGCCTCGCAGTACCTCTACGTTGCCGGCCAGTGTTGCGTAGTGCAGAGGCCGCCACCCGGCGCCGTCAACCTCATTGACCCTCCTGAACCCGTTTTGGTGTAAGAACTCCGCCACCACATCATCACGACCCTCACAACCGGGAAGCAGGCCAAGCACTGGCTCAGTTTCAAGCCCGCGCAAGTAAATCGTCTGAAGGTTGAAATGGCGCCGGAATCCGGGCAGGTCGCCCGCACCCAGGCAGTGGTTCAGCTTCTGCATAAGAATCTTCCGCATCACCGGGGCCAGCTTTTTCCGATCTTCCGGGACACCGAAGTCGCCTTCCCCTACAGCGCCACTCTGAAAGGACAGCAGTGTGCCAACAGCTTCAATGGAGGTTGCGCTTCGAATGACAATCCAGGTACTGTTTGGCGACAGCTCGCATGCTACTCGTTCTAGGCGGCACCACCCTCTGCTGCTCCAGGTCGCTGGTGTCAGCACCTTGCCCTCGACTCGGCAATCGAGAACCGGGCAAAGTGCAAGGAAAAAGTCACACCTGGTTACATATGCTGGGATGCTATTGATCGCCTTGGCTTGCTCCTTCTTGCTTTGGATTCTTTCGACAACTAGTGTCGGATGGTGTAGCTGCGGACACGAGAAGTAGTCGTACCAGAAGAACAGCGCCTTGGTCTGAAAATCTTTCACAGGACGGGGTTTGGCCGTTGGCACCACGGCTTCCGT
>CAJNDV010031975.1:4042-15848 GCA_905221635.1 Symbiodinium sp. CCMP2456 | reverse complement strand
TATGTATGTATGCATGTAGATATGTATGTTGTTGCGTATGTGTGTTAGTATGTTGTGTGTACGGATGTATGTATGCATGTATATAAGTATGTATATGCATATTTGCATTATATGCAACTGCATTTGCATATGTATGTTATGTACATGTTTGTGGCCTACGTCTATGTCTATGCCTATGTCTATGAAAGTGCATATGTGTATGTATATGTATCTGTATGTGTATATGCATAAGTATATTTATATGTATATGTGTGTATGTATATGTACGTATGTGTACGTATATGTGTGTATACGGAGAGAGACAGAGAGAGACAGGAGAGAGACTGGACAGAGAGAGGCGCAGACAAAGACACAGACAAATGCAGACAGACTCAGACAGACGCAGACAAGTGCTTGTGTAACATGGGGCTCCCGGATGTACCCACAGTCTCGAATCTGCAGAGGGGCCGTCAATCCCGGAGGAACCCGTGGCTCTTCGCCTCGGGCTTGGCTGTCACCGAAGACTCAAAAAAAGGGCTAAAACGTAAACTTTCTTGCAGCGCCCCTGAGGTACAGCATCCCCAGCCCCCTTTTGCAGCTGTAGCTAGCTAGAGGCCGGCGTCGGCCCAAAGCCTAGAAAAAATGCGGAAGCTGTGATTTTCAAGCAGAGAGCCCTTCCGGAAACTTCTGCAAGGTTGAGAAGAAGCCGGTCTCATCATGGACCAAGGGACAGAGCCACCAACGGTGCTTCCGGCTGCGGCGACCACTAGAACGGCACATAGCCGAAAGATGTCTTGTGGTTTCCAGCGGATGACAGCCGTGAGGATAGGACAGAAAACACCAAAATCATCAGGCGGTTCGTGTCAAGAAGAGCCCGTAGACGTTCTCGAGATTGAAAACTCGGATCTGGGGCTCAAAGCCTTCCACATAGTCTCAAAACACGTCACATCACGCATCATGCCTCGAAATTGTAAGCACAAGCCGTTCGGCAACGCTCTCTCTTGGCCTCCTGAGCCCTAAACCCTAAACCCTAAATCCAAACCCCCAATTCCCTAAACCCCTGAAACCCAAGCTCTAAACCGGGCGGGCCTTACCACCCAGAGAACCGAAAACACCTTTTCGAATAAATAATAGCTTAGAAGGTTTCCACCTGTCTTAAGAAACATACCTTCAATTACAGGGGACCTTGTTTTCTTTTCAACCACATTTCTTAATTAAGTCAATGCCTGACGGGATTTTTTTTATCTTTTAGCATGGACCAAAATTGCACCATTTCTGCTTCCACAGTAGCGGAAGGTCCAAAGAACTTCAAGTGGTGTCAGACTGGTGCATAAAAAACATATCGTTGAAAGCGAAGAAAATTTGGGAAAGGCAGATTAGAGCACAGTTTCTCGAGCCACAGATTTATGGTTTGGAGAGATGTCGGTGATACTTGACTCCCAGTCCCGTGACTACAATTCGAGCAGGCAACAACGTTGTCCTTGGACGGGGATTCCATCACCGTGCGGTACGCTGCTTCCATTTTTTCTGGGAGTCATGGCGGAGCCGGACCTGGATTGAAATCTCTGAGTTACAGAAGGGTCTCGCTGCCATCGGTACGGATGACGACCATGGAGTCGTTAGAAGCCAGGTCCCTCGCGATTCGTCGCAGATAAGCAGTGGCAGCTACAAGTGCAAAAGCTGTGAACTATCCGTGGATTGGAGAGAAGACGGTCTGACTGACGCTGACTTTCTGTCTTTTTGGACTGCGTGTTTCCACGGAAGGCAGCCAGCTGACCTTCATGTGAGTGGAGATGTAGAAACGTCTTTGATCGGGAGCTCCATTCCATCCTTGTATCCGCTGGGCCGGAATCCACCGCAGCGTAGACCTCTCTTGCACAGCTCAAAGAAATCTTGGAGTGGCTCTTTTCTGGCAGCAAAATAAATCTGCATAGCTCGAAAAACCCTCGAGAATGGACTTCTGCAAAAATAATTTCTGTTTCGAACTTCTATGTAGAGGTGGTGTGCTGCAGAACGCCGTGGCGAGTCGACTCCAAATTCGAGTGGTGAAGCTCCGACGTGGGCGATTGGCCGAAGACCACACTCATGAAGTGGATCAAAAAGCGCACGTTTCTCCTTCGTGATCATTTGCCAATTCGAAAAGAAAACATTGGAGAGCGAATGCTTGCAGCAGGCATGAGGCACTTCGTAAGCTCTTTGGAAGGCCATTTTCCTGCTGAGACAAAATTGGATTGGATGCTTTGAACTGCATTCCTGATTGGAATGTCTTTATTGATGACACGACCTGGAGTTGTCCGTCGGAAACAGTTTTGGAGTCGTTTGAAACATGAAGCTCTCTGGCGATAATCTTTTTTATTTTGAAGCTAAAGTTGTGCATGCTGTGTCTTGCCAAGGCCTTCAAATCAAACGAAAAGGATTACCTCTTGCGGAGGCTTTGGAGTTTTGGCACACTTGTTCAATAGCCGTAAAAGCAAGCCCCACACCAGCACATGAAAGAGGGTTGGGCGGTTTCGGATTTCAGGTTTAGGGTACAAGTGTGGGGTTTCATGGCAAATCTGCCTCATGCGAGCAAGTGTTTCAGCCCAAGTCAAGGACATGTCTTTACATGAATCACAGAACATGCTACCGTAGATAGGACAGGAAGCTTTGAAGAGTGTCATTCAACGACCGCAACAACATGGGAGTTACTCCAAACACCAATGCTTCAAGACCTGATAGATTTCTCCCGCGTAATGCTGAGCCGTTCTCGCCAGGCAATTCGCGTTTAGGATGCGTGATTGATGTGGCGAACTAGAGTTCTCAGATTTATGAAACATACAGTGGTAGTGTTATTCGGATCGGAATCTCAGACGATAGTGCTGTGTCGAGTCAGGCCAAAGGAGTCTTCCTTAAGTATCATGTTGGTAACGTTGGCAGCTGTACATGTGAATCCCTGGAGGATGATGTCCGACTCTTTTGACCTCTGGGGAGCTTCGTTGTGCTGGGGGTACGAGGCAGCTGGGCTTCCCAGCACACATGGGGTGTCTTGCGATTTATTACGGTATAGGGTTCAAGGCTTAGGTATGGGAGCTGCCCCAAAAGTGTAAACCCCGAGCTGCCGGCTTTCTGGTCCTGGCAAACAGGAGGTCATCTGCCTTGAGCCTTTTTGTTGAAGTCTGCGCAAGTCGTAAATCACAAGGGTCGGTGCAAGCAATCTGCGGAGAGTTGCACTTCAGCTACTTCGTGCCTCAAAGCAGCCTGTGTCATAAATACCACAGTCACCCCTTAGCTCCCCACGCAGACCTTGGCTCAACAAAAAGCAATACGTGGAACCAAGAACTTCACACCCAAAGAAGGGTTTCCCGTCCAATCTTGCAGCCTCGCTTCAGTCCTGAACTTTAAACTCTGCTCTTGAAATCTAGACTCTAGATCTCAGTTGAATATTCTAACATGCAATTCTGTACTTTGTCACGGTAAATTAGAGTAGTAGAGTATTCTACACCACATTGTGCTAGTACGGTACAGTACAATACACTACAGTACAGCACAGTGTATGGTGTAGTATCGTAAAGTATACTGTAGTAAGCTTCATTGTATTTATTATATTCAACTGTACTGTGCTCTGCTGTACTATGCTATACTCCATGCTGCCCTGCTCTGCTCTCCTCTCCTCTTCTCTCCTCTCCTCGCTCCTGTTCGCTCGTATCTTCTACTTTACTCTATGCAGGCTAGACTCGTTTCTGTATTATTTCAACCCTAAGCCGTGAACCCTAAACCCGAAAGCCTAAACCAAAAGCCCAGCAGGAGCTTCCAGCTCCCTCACGGCTGGAGAAGCAAGGTCGCTGGCAGCCTCTGCTGTGTTTTAAAGGTGTCAACTTAAACCCTTTGTAGTTTCTGGGGTTGAGGCCCAGGCTTTTGTGCCCTTTTGGCTTCATGGTGTTTCGGATTCAGGGTTGGTTGCCCTTTAATGCTTTCTGTGCCCTTGACACTGCGGACTGCCCCCAAATCCAACGACCTTGGCCTAGCACCTCACACCGCAAAGCCCAAGTTTTGAATTTTCTGAGCCTCAGACCTTAAAGTCCTCAGCCCAAGAACCCCAAACCGAAAGCCCAGCGGCTTTGCACTCCCAACAGAAGGTGCCTGGGTCCTGTTGTATGTAGAGCATAGAGGGCGCGAGGTCCGGGACACAACGTGAGTGCGAACTGAGATCCAGTTCGGGGTGTGCTCCTTAGACCCAGAGAGCCCAATACACCTTAATTATTTTATGATTAGCGTATATTCATTAATTAAGGGGCATGGGATTTTCTGGGGACTTCTCTTCTTCTTTTTGGGGGAGCTCCAGAGAGCCAGCCATGTAGGGCTTAGGGTCTAGTCAGGGCCGTTGGGTTTGGGGTTCAGGGTGTGGGGTCCAAGGTCAGACACTGCGCGGTTTCGTGACAAACTCGCAGCCATGAGGGTTCCAGGTCTCGGTTTCAGGCGCAAGCGTTTAGAGTATCAGGTTTAGGGTTTAGGGTTTCAGGTTTGAGAAGTGTACGGCTCAGTGTCAAGAGATTGGCTCCCGGATCGGCGTTTAGGAGAGTCCCCAGGCCCTAGACCCGAAAACTTAAACCCTAAACCCTAAACCCCAAACCCTAGACCCTAAACCCTAAACCCTAGACCCTAAACCCTAAACCCCAAACCAAACACACGGAGGTTCCCAGAGGGCTTCGGGCACCAGAAAGTCCCCGAGCCCAAGGCTTCATCCTGAAGCCTCTTGAGCTTTCTTCCCCAGATCTTCCCAAAAGGGAGTTTGCGAAAATACGGGGTACCTTATTTTGGGGCCCTTCTAATAAGCATCCTACTATTTGGAGTACTATATGAGGGTCCCCTATTTTCCGAAACCCCCATATCCCTCAACTAAGGAATGCCAACTTATTTTCGGGTCTAGGCTTTGGGGTGCAGAGCTTAAGGTATATTTTTTCGGGTTTAGGGTTTGGGGTATAAGGTTTAAAGTAGCATTCCCTAATATGCTTTAAGGTATATTCCCGAAGGGATGTTGGAAGATCTGGGCAGGTGCGGCTGAAGAGAAGGCCTCCTCGCCCCCAGCGGTGCAGCGAGGTGTCAGGGACAGCCTGCAGGCCGCGGCCACGGGTTTAGGGTTTCGGGTTTAGGGTTTCGGGTTCAGGGTTTTGGGTTTAGGGTGCTCCCTTTCTCAGCTTTCAGCATTTCTGGTTGTTGCTCCATTTGCCGTGACGCTCTCCAAACTACTGAAAAGGGTCAAACCGACCCGCGACACCCTAGCCCTCAGCCTTGCAACATCCCCTGCGAATTTTGTTCTCTGCAGGGTTGCGGGCCGCATTGCGGGTGGCATGCATGGCCATGCAGGACCGGCCGCAAGGGAACATCCTGTCAACGCAGGACATCGATGACCATGAGGCCTTCGGGCACATGCATGCGTTCCCCAGTGCTGGGCTGCGCGGTAAAGGCCACGCTGAGCTCGGATACGTCCCTCAAGCTCTTAGCAAAGAAGGTTGTACCCTAAACCCTAGACCCTAAACCCTAAACCTCCCTGTTGCATGGCTTGGGTGATTGAAGGGTTTCGCGCTGCCTGCTCTCAGGTTCCAGGAGTCGCGATAATCCCTAAACTCTAGACCCCTGAACCCCTAAACCCCTTAAGCCCTAAACCCTAAACTCTAGACCCCTAAACCCCTAAACCCCTTAAACCCTAAGCCCTAAACTCTCCTAAACTCTAAACGCTGCACCCTAATACAGGGAGATAGTAGAGTTGTTTTGTGGTGTGTGGATTCAGGGTTGTCGCAATCGTGGGCATCGTTCTCCCTGCTTCTAAACATAAAGGCCAGCCTCAACAGAAGCTTTCTCGTCAATCATGTATGGTGCAGTAAACGATCTGATGTGCCAGCCTGATAAAACCAGTCTCCAAACATCAAAGTTTGGACAAAGCACCCGCCATCCGACAGAGGCGTCCTTCGATTGCGGCGCACAGGCGGCATTCCACGTGCAGGATTCAGTGCAGAAAGTCGGGCAATAAATTTGGCCCCCAACTGTTTCGCTTACACCCTAAACCCCGAACCCCAAACTCCAAACCCGAAAGCCTGCAAACCTTACATCCTAAATGCAAGCTAAACCGTCAAACCCAAAGCTTTTGTCCCACCCTTCCTGGAATCAGACCCGAAACCTCCAAGCCTAAAGCCGGAAGCAGTCTCAGGATGCCTCTTTTGAAGCCTTGGCCACCGCACTCAACAACTCGAAATCTAACTCGCTGGACCCTGCCCTTGAACCCAAGTTTGCAGAGCCTAGGTCCAAAATCTCGAGGTGTAGGGTGCAAACCTTGCTGCATCATCCCTTCAATCTCCAAACCCTCGCAGAAACTGCAAAGCCGAACTTGAGCGATCACATAGCCCGAAGCATTCGTGACGTTGAAGCAAGCCCCTGAACACTCAACACCCCCGACAAGCGTCGTCGGCCCAAGCCCCAAGCCCCGAAGCCCTATACGCCCCAAAGCCTAAACCCTAGAGACACCCGTATCAAAACTCCATATTCAAAAAACCGCCGACGGACGCTAGGACTCGGCAGTGAGCTCCACCGTCAGGTCGGGGGCATGGGGCATCCGACCGTAGAAGCAGTGGCAGTCGTACTGTGGTTGGAGGAAAGCTTTGCACCACTCTTAGCATGGTACTGAACCCCAAGCCCCAACACCTTCAACCCTATCGCGGGTTTTGGATGTTAGAGTTTGCGGTCATAGGGATTAGGGCTTCGGGATTGCGCTTGATCTTAATAATGGTTCTGGGTTGCGAGGTTGCGAGAGGCATCTGGTGGCATCTGGTAATCACTGTCCAAGCACTTGTCGGCGCGACACAGAATCAAGATCCAAGGGTTGGATGTATCCCGGGTGCATGCACTGTTTGGGTTTGCGAATCTTCTACTCCAATGTTCAGCTACTGACAATGCCTGGTCACCTTGCCAGGCGTGTGGTGTTAGATCTATGATTTGCTTGGTTTGTCAGCCCTGGCCGCTGGTGGCCTAGCAATGAACCCATATTTGCCCTCGATTCCTGAAAGCCAGTGGCTAAGCCGGCCTAATGACAGATTTCCAGCCTGTAGCATCTCAAGGTTTGAACTGCACAAGCCCTAAACTCCAATTTGCCAATCCCGAAATCCGTAGCACTGATTAATGTTCCCATCCGTATGCCGTACCGTCCCCGAACTTAACTCGGATTTCTTCCTCAAAGGCCCACCTTCAACTCCTAAAAGACCCTACTACTGGGGCAGGTCAGCCACAAAGCGAACGAGCTCGGAGGGTGCAATCAGCTGGACGAGCCCTGTGTGGCTCCCCAGAGAACCCAACACACCTAAATTACGGAATATACCTTAAATTATCGGGGCCTTCATATTATGATTTAAGGTATATTCCTGTACCGAGGGGTATTGGGTTCTCTGGCTCCCATGAGGCTGCCAGAGCCCGGGCGTTTTGGAGGCTCTTCGGAGCTTCAGGGCTTCCGGGTTGGGGGTTTTGGCGGTTTCTTAGGTTGCCGGCGGACGAAGCCAAAAGCTTAACTAGTAAATTAGGGCTTAGGGTTTAGAATTTAGGGGGTTTAACCCTACATTGCTGTAGCCTGACTGACATTTAAAGAAATCATCGATGGAAAGAATCCCCACTAGAACCCGCAGGAAGCCTTTGTGGGGTAACCCGACAAAGCACTACGGTTGACGGTTTAAATCCTGCATTACCCATAGTAAGGAATATACCATAATTCCAATAGTTTAGGGTCCTTATGGTAATGCAGGATTTCTATCATCAAACAGCATCTTTGCTTGATCGTTGAATCCCCTATACCCTAGGCTTTCCTAAACCCTGGGCTTACCTAGACCCTAGATCCAGCCGTATACACCCTAAAGCCTTAAGCCCTAAAGCCCCAAAGCCCAATCCGATAGTCGTTCGGGTTGCGTATCGCCAGGGCCGAGCTTAGACATGTTATTGTATTGTCGAAGGCATCATACTTCGGACCTTAAGCGGGCCTCTATGTCAGTACTTTGGGCACCTGGGATGGTTTGGAGTCGAATGCTCCTTCGCCGAGCTCTGTGCGTCACACTTGGGATCTGCCGGCATCTGCGGGCAGGTCGCGGCTGGTCTCGATGCTGCCAAGCGGCATTCCTCGCTTTCGACTGCTCTTAGGGTTTAGGGTTAAACCCTAAACCCTAAACCCTAAACCCTAAACCCACATCACCGTACTGGCGCCCTCCGTCTGCTCGATGCCCGCCATCTGTGGATGTTTTTTGGCTCACACGACGCGTGTGCACTGCCTCCAGTCGCAAGAACTTTCGGCTTTTGCGTGTTGTCGCCTCTCATCTTCTTCGACGCTGATGGCTCCTTGTGAGGCAGATTTCCAGAGAAGCCCTTGGCAGGGGGGGGCAGGGGGGAGTTTTGGGGTCCCTGGAAACAATAGGTCTGGGCTGGGTGGTTTGACCGCTTCATACGGCTTCGGGGCCGAGAAAGAGAAAGAAGGAGAAACCTTCCAGACGCCCACGGTAAACCCTAAACCCCTAAACCCTAAACCCTTGAGCCTTCAACTCTGGACACCCTAGGCCCGTGCTTCGGAGCAGAGTGGGGCTGTTGAGGAAGCTCCGTCCCCATTCCGCGAGGCATGCAGGGGCTTTGGATTCAGGTTTTTTCAAGGTTCCCACCGGGGTTCAATAAAGAAGGCTGAGGTCGCGAGGAAGACTGGCCCAAGTCAAGGTGGGCAGTTGAAGCATGAATGTGTTGCCAGCTGCATCGTAGCATATGACTTGCCGTGCTTTTCGTTTTGGCTTCTTGCCTTCCACTTACACCATTGTTGTTTCAAGACCTCAGCTTCGCCGCGTATGCCAACCAATCCCCAGACTCTTGAATCCTGGCTCAGTGGATTATGAAAGGGTTCTCGGAGTGCTGAACCCATGCTTTTCCGTTGAGACACATTGAGGGAATAATATAATAACATATAACACAGTATAATATAATATAATATAATCCAGTACAATATAATCTAATGTAATATATAGAATTTAAACTGGAGTTCTGGACTGCGTGACAGCTTCGGGATGTTGGCATGTGTATACTTTCGGGGGTATCAGTTCTTTAGACGAGGTGCTGAGTCAAAACATGACCTTCATATTGGCGTTTACGTTTCTTGAATTGAAAGGCTCCAAATGAAAGGCAACGTCCCTCATTTGTTGACTTTGCTGGGTAAATTCGGCATACCACACAGAGAACACTTCAAGACTTATATATACATATATATATATATATATATCGATATCGAACAACGGCGACCGCAGTTCTCACGCTACTAACCCTGAACCCTAAACCAACCCAGCCCTAAACGCTGGAAGCCCTAAACCCTAAACCCTCGAGGCTTTCTTGGCGGTGATGCTCGGAAAAAAAGCCCCAAACCGTACCTAAGTGTGCAGGTTTCCGTCAACTAGAAAATCACTCCACCTTCCCCCGGAATCCTTCGGGCCGAAATCCATCCTCATGAATTCCCCAAACACTAATCTAAGTTTGAGTACAAGCCTTTCGGTGGCTATACCAAGCCTTAGAGAGGCCCGTCCGAGCGCCCAAGCCCTGTATAGAAACCGCTGAAACCCAAAATGCTTCGACCAGGCGAGGCGCAGCTTGGCTTGCGACGACACGCAGATTTATGCAGGGAGCTCGGGGTCCTGGGCGGATGGGGGGTTATGGGGTTCAACGTTTGGAGGCCTTGGCGTTTGGGGGTTCAGGGTTCAGGGTGGTTCGGCGGCGGGATTCACGGTCGTCATGGTGACGAGTACGACTATGACATCGCCCACGACTTCGACGCCGATGTCGGCCACACGGACACCGACGACGACGATTTCTACGACGACGGCTGCTGCTGCTGCTGCTGCTGCTTCCGCGCCGCTGTTGCTAGGACGACAACGCCGATGACGACGCTGTTCTTGTGTGCTTCTCTGCGTCTCTGAGCATGACTTCAATGTGTTGAGGCTTTGGCTTTTGGGGTTTCGCGGGTTGAAGAAGTCGGGGCCTAAAGCCGTGGGGCTGCCTGGGCCGCCTTCCACAGCGCCGTCCCGAGTTATGAACCCGAGCTCTTATATAAGCTGAATATAGAAGCCGGTGTTAACTACGAATACTGCTCCTTAGAGCTCCTGGTTACTTATTACGATTTTATCCCGGAGCCACATTTTTATGTATTAAACCTTAAACCCTAAACCCTAAACCCTAAACCCTAAACCCTAAACACTAAACACTAAACCCTAAACCCTAAACCCTTAAAGGCCCTTCACTGACCCGTAAAGCAAGAACCCTCGGCCCGACGCCTTCATCCCTAAACCGTCAAAAATGGGCAGTTCTCGAAGTTCGGGGGTCCCTTTTTGGCTTCCTTGAAAAGGATCGAAAAGGGCCTCCAGTAAGGTTTCTATAGGGGTATTAGTATTGTTAGTAGGTTCTATAGGGGTAGCTCTCTAAATTCGGGTCCCTTTCAGGGTCCTTTTTATAAGGATGCCGTACAAATTTGGGGACCTAGAAAGGGACCCCAAACCCTAAACCGTAAACCCTAAACCCTAAACCTTACCCGCCCACACCAAGAAGAGCAATCCGACACGGAAGGTCTTGCCGCCCAGCTCTGGTGTAGGAGGCCTAGCGGCGCTCTTTTTTATTACAGGCCTTGTAGATCTTTTCAGGAACCCTCAAATGCACGCTAATTTAGAGAACTACCCACGTCTTGAATTTATGTCTCAGTTTTTTTCTTTTTTTTTTTTGGGGGGGGTGTAGGGTTCAGGGTGTAAGATTTTAGGCTACAGGCCTTGTAGGGCTTGAAGGGTTTGTGTTTTTTTGGTTTGCAGGGCTTGAGGGGTTAGAGTTTGAGTTGTTGGTTTCGGGCTTCAGGGTTTCAGTGCTGCGGTTGTTCTCGTGTAGACTTGATGCCCCAATGCTAAGGGGTGTGGGCAGAAGGCATATTGAATCATCTTCTGTCGGAAATCAACAACCACGACTATGGGTCCACCGAGCTTTACACCTTTTGGGTTTGGTTCGCACCTGCACTTGGAGGTAGCATTGGTCTGAATGTCTGTCCTAAACCTTAGACCCGAAACGGGTCCAGGCACCTTGTGTTCTTGGTTCGGGGATCAGAAGGAGCTATCTAAACCCTAAACCCTAAACCCTAAACCCTAAACCCTAAACCCTAAACCCTAAACCCTAAACCCTAAACCCCATCGGGATACCTGAGCCCTAAACCTTACAGCCATCTCCAACGCTCCGAAGTCCCTGGAGCCCTGAGGGGAACATCACCACCTCAACCCTTTTAAGGGTTATGTAGGGAACCCTAAACCCTAAACCCTAAACCCTAAACCCTAAACCCTAAACCCTAAACCGTCCTGGAGGAGACGAGGAAGCTGGTGTCCAGACATTGGCCTACATCTCCCCTGCCGTAGCTCTGGAGGCTCGGTGTGGGTTTAGGGTTTAGGGTTTAGGGTTTAGGGTTTAGGGTTTAGGGGTTGAGGGGTTCAGTAAGGGTTTAGCAATCATGAGTCATAAAGGATTCCTGCTTGAACATCCTCAGGGCCTGAACGCTAAACCTAAAACCCTGTTGCATGTGTACTTGTGTTCGCTTTTTTCTGGCAGAGTTCCTCCAACCTCCTGTCCTTTCCCGCGCCGACTCCATGACTCCAGACCAGGACTCCGGCTCCTGCTACTTAACAAGGTCCAGTAAAATCTCGGGGGTACCCTTTCCCAAGATGTGGCCCCCACTAAAATCCTAAATCCTAAATCCTAAAAATTGCAAATCAAGACCGCATCGTAAAATGTGTGTTTTAGATTGGGCTGGTGGCCGATCTCGGGG
>CAJNDV010031974.1:130957-143367 GCA_905221635.1 Symbiodinium sp. CCMP2456 | reverse complement strand
CTGTGCTCTCACTGCTCTCCCACACCCAAGCTTCTTCAAAGATCTCGGACGGCTCAAACCTCGACAGCCTCTGAGATTGAGCTGCTAAGCCAACGTGCAAGCAAGCTGGCGCCCTGGACCTCAGAAGTCTCGAACGGGCCTCGACAAGCCTCGAAGCCTGCAGTCTAACCTGGATCTAATCCGATAAGCCTCAACAAAGGCCTCGATGATCTTGCAGCCACGGTGCTCTCACTGCCCGACAATACAATCTCAACGTGCCCTTGACTTGCGCTGGGTTCCCTACAGTCCTAGAGAAAATTCTGCTCCATGGGGCGCGATGCAACAGGACACATTAACTCCCTGGCGGGCTGTTGCAACTTCATGCTTCCAAAATCTTCGCAATTTAAAAAACCAAAGACCCGCCCTCAAACTCGCCCAATGCGAAGCGTGCGACAATGTCCCCACTCTGCCCGATTCTGCAAAACCATAGGAAACGTTGAAGCCAAGTCCGTCAGCTTCACAGACTCAGACGCACTCATATCCCCAAACAAAGAATCCTTGCAACTGAACGTTGTGACACTGTCGGGCGACCCCATTTCAGGTCACGAAACGAAGCAATTCCAGCTTCGCCAGGACGGGCCTCCACAGTAGACATCTTCCACTGTCTTTGAAAAGATTAAAATAAGCTTGCATTGCTCTGGCACAGACCCAGCACTCGTTTTCCGTGAAAAAGTGCGCATGTCGGAGACCAGCAAGAAAGCAAACACACCGAACTTTCATGCTTCGCCTTCTGTCTGAGAGGAGCCATTCGCAAAGATTTCGACTTGGATCGTCATGCATCAAGAAACCCTCTGCACCAACAGATTTATCAGCTATGAGCGTGCGGCCTCATGTGATCAGATTGATCTTCCAAAAACCAAACAAATCCGCGGAACAAGCTTGGTGCTAAAGAAGAACAGAGGCGTGCTCGACGCGTCGTTACAGCAGACTTTGATGTCTCCGTCAAGCTCGTACGAACCATCCGTGAAGATGAACGCTGCGCCGAGCTTTGATTTTTGAAGGCCTTTCTGCGATTCGCCAGCTGTCTAATAGCTCGGACTGCTTTTCAAATCCATTCCACAACATTAGGCAGCCGCCCGAGATCGACCTCCGGTCGACTGAGCTCACTACCCCACGAGGCGTCCACATAGGAGTGGAGCTTGGGCTCTTTTTCTTCTTGGCGCGGGAAGAGCTGGAAGTAATTCACTACGGTCAAGTAGTTTCTTCAAGTTTATGAGCCGACTCCCCCAAAAAAGTCTTCTTTGTGCGGTGGGAAGAGCAGGGAACAGGTTGCCGACACCCAGATTCTCGGACTTGCAGCAGAAAGCTTTGATTGTACAGTGTTGCTGCAGCGTTTCTTCGAGGCTTACTGAGATGGGTGTGGTATGCCTACAGAGACAAACTGCCAGTTGGTTGTGTTTAGGTTTGCTCTGGTTCTTGCTCAAACAGAGCAGAGCTTCCATCACTCGCTTCATTGAGATTACAGAAGGGAGCAAGCGCTGGATACGAATTCTTTTGCGGTGATGGAAAAGTAAGCTAACAGGCTCTCAATCTGCATCCGCTCAAGTACTTGAAGCGCCTTCTTGACGTGATGAGGTGGTACGATCATGAAGTTTGAGAGCCAGGTCACTTCGAAGTTTCCCTAGCTTAAAATCCATGAGCAGAAAACAGTTCTGGGCCGAGTGCGGCTGATGCTGTCACTGATGCCGATTTCCACACAAACGCAACTGTCACAGGGTTTTGCTGTTGCAAGATTCTTTTTGTGAACGGCACACCGAGTATTGGCTTTCCGAGGCACCTTAGAAGTACTGGAAGTGTTAGCTTTGCCAAAATGCACATTCCGAGAGGAAAAGCATGCGGCGAGTATTTACGCCACAAGCGTCGTTGGCTCCAGACGTGCACATATCGACTAACTGGTTTCGGCTTCCAGTCTTGCCAGGACACGGATTCGCGGCTGGAAGCTGCTTGAAAGAAAGTTTGGAATGGGTGAACTGGATTTTGGATTTTAGCGGGTTTGAGAAGTTTGAAAAACTTAGAGTGGCGCTCTCTTCCCGCAATTTTTTGCCGAATAGCGTCTTTTGCCAGCTTTTGTTAACAGTCAGTCCTTGGCAGAAAAAGCTCTTCTAGAATATCGGCTTGATGCTCCAGCAGTGGTTGCGGCTTCCATGCCGGATACCACGAAGTCCAGCTTCTTCGCAATTGGGCCAAAGCTGTGCTTTGATTTGCTTCGTCTTCTCTGTTTCTTTTCGTTTGTCGCTGTTGTTGTGTTCTTGTCGTTGGTTTCGTAGCTTTTCTCTGGCTTTTCGTGCTTGACGGCTATGGGCCTATGGCATTCGGTGGACTTCAACACCACCTTCACTGCACACTGCTGCTACTGATGTGCAGATGTCACTTTCAACTTTCTTAATCTTAGATTTTAACCCTGAAACCCTCAGACCAAAGTTGCGTCGGATCGACACTTGCTGACTCTCCGTGCTACGGTAGCTTTCGGAAAGCCTGTGGGTAGAGCATCGGGCTTGTTGTAACGTTTTCGGCAAGCTGGGTCAAGCAGCACGGCACGCAATCATAACGCCACTTTTGCATGTCGGATTTCCGAAAATGGTCCACCAAAAGCAAATGCAAAGGTCTCAGTCAGGAATGTGGAGTATGCGGACGATACAGACCTGCTTCTGTTCACCATTAAGAAGGCAATTTCTCTCAATATGAAAACTTTCAGTTGTTGGCCATCAACACAGGAATCCCAGTTTCCAGGTTGATCTTCACACTCCTGTCAGCGCGATTTTGGCCTAGTCGAAAAACCGTAGTTCCCCGGAATTACTTATTGCTTCTATCTAAACCACGCCGATTTCTTGGTACAGTGCTGACCGATATCTCTTCAGCCCAACCAGACGCGAAGAAACGTTTTTCTCAAAGCGTCTCACGCAATAAATGTTCCAAAATGTTTTGAAAATAGAACCATTACCATCAATCGAAAATTTTGAGTACATTTCTAGATTGGTTTAGCTATCCTGCTGGAGCAGATGTATTCACTCAAAACCTCACCATATTGAACAACACCATGATGTCACGTCAAATCATGTCGTCTCGAATCCGACTTCCCTGCAGGAAGGTTTAATGATATTCGCACCCTAAACCCTAAACCCTAAGCCCGAAATCCTAAACCCTGAACCCTAAACCCCAAACTCGAAACCGACGTGGGCAGGTTCCCGGCTCAAGACGTTTACGCTCTTCCGTCAGGCAGAGGGCGGCCCTCAGTGCAATGAACTTGGCTGCTGCCAAGCTTCTCCTCTTGCATGCCGTTCTCTCTGCAGAGGCTGAACTACGGTTCAGGGTTTAGGGTTTAGGGTTGATGGACAAAATCCTGCATGACCTCATATACCTGAACTATGGCATTTGTGGTACTATACTATATTTGGGATGCAGAATTTTGTCCATCAACAGTAGTATCTGAAAATGTTTACACGGACGGTTTACAACAGTCATCTTGGACATGATTGCGTTGTGGTGGTTGTGATTGTTGCGGTTACTGCTGCCGCGTCTGCGATGTCCTCGTCCTCCTCTTCACCATCATCACCATGGCGATGGCCATCATATTCATCATTGAGTCATCGCCATCATCGCCGCCATTGCCAGAATCAACTTCGTAATGAACGTACACGGCATCATCTGTCACCACCATCCTCATGACCGTCATTGCCAGTATAGTGATGCAATCATGTTCATCATCATCCTAATAATCGTTATCACTGTCATCGCCATCATCGTCAGCATGGTCATCCACCAACATCATGACATCGCTATCACAACGAAATGCTACTATACAGTTGTACACTGCCATCATCATCATCATCATCATCATCATCAAATCATCACCATCATCATCATCATCATCATCAACATCAACATCAACATCAACATCATCATCATCATCATCATCATCAACATCATCATCATCATCACCATCATTTCTGCTGCTGCCGCTGCGGCAGTTGCTCTTGCCGTTGTGCTTTTGCTTGGTTTCTGTCCTTTCGTAGCCTTCTGGAGGCTTTGTCCTGTCCTTCTTCCCGACGTGTTTTGTTTTTCAAGTCATTTTCCTCACTCTTGCCATTGCTGTGATCGGTTTTTGCCTGGTGTGGAAAGGCCGGCCACGCGAGACACAAGCAGAATGTGTCCTTGCACGACAACTTCCGCGCACCGCAGCCTCTTGGGGGCTTTCGGCATGTGTACCGTTCCGCGGCAGCCTCCCACAAGTGCCTTCCGGACTGCCTGTCAACCCTAAACCCTAAACCCTAAACCCTGAACCTAAAACCTAAACCGTCCGTGATTGGCGGTTGGCAGTGTAGGAGCCCGAAGTGCCCCTAGCTTCTTGGTGTGAACAAAGGGTGCCGTACTATATTAGGGTCCCAAAAAAGGGACCCTAATTTAGAGAACTACCACGTGCATGGCCTTTCTTGTTTTGGACGTGGGGCCTATTTTCGTTCTTGATCCTGTTCAATGGCGAGCCCAAGTAACCTGTTGTCAAGCTTGCTGAAGCATCGGCGGCACTTGCAGCTGTGTCTTGCGTGACGTCTGGAGACTTGGGCCTGTGACGGGACACTGCTTACCCTAAACGAAGCAACGCCGTAAAACCCCTAGGCCTTGAAATCGAAATTGCAAAGCCACACCAAGCCGCTGCCTGCAGTTCCAAAAAACAAAGGCCAGAGCTCTAAAACCCTGAAATTTAACCCCCTGAACCCTAAAACCCTGAACCCTCAAACCCTCAATCCTAAACCCTAAACCCTAGACCCTAAAGCCGAAACCCGAAACAAGGACCACGAGAATCCCCTGCAGGATTGCCCCAAGCACGGCAGCTCCAATGCATGCCTGAAGCCCGAGCTGTCGACGAAGACGAAGCGATCCTGGGGAATGCCTCCCCGCTTTAAGGGTTAAGGGGTTCAGGGTTTAGGGTTTAGGGTTTAGGGTTCAGGCTTCAGGGTTTAGGGCTTAGGGTTTAGGGTTGAGGGGTTCAGGGTTGAGGGGTTCAGGGTTTAGGGTTGGGAGTTTGGGGTTTAGGGTCATGTGAGGGCTAGAGGATGTAGGTGCATTTCCAGGGATGTGGTGCTCTTCTGCTTAAAGTTGAGGGATGTAGAGCTCGTCTTCTTTCAAGCCGTAAACCCTAAACCCCTAAACCCTAAACCCTAGACCCTAAACCCCTAGTTTTCGGGGGTTCCACCACACATGGATGCAAGAATCTCGCAGCTTAGTTTCTGTTTTCGTGTTTTTTGCGTTCCTGCCTTTGGGGAGTCCTAGAAGACCAAACGCAAGAGCCTTGTGTTTATGCGTTTTTTTGTTTTTTTTGTTCTTGGGGTTCGCCTGTTGCCAGTTGTTGCTTTCGGTTTGTGGTTTCGCGTTCCTCGTCTCGACTTTGACTGTGTAGCAATGTTTAGAGTTTCAGTTTCGGGTGTCTAGATCCCATGATGGAAATCATCGGAGAACACAAGACCAAGCGACAGGACTGCACTGTGGCTCCGAGGGGTGCTTCTGTGTCCTATCCGAACAGAGCGCCTAAACCCTAAACCCTAAACCCTAAACCCTAAACCCGACACCCTAAACGACGAAGGTCAACCCACCTTCATTGGTCCTACTACGACCAGGACCCCCGGGCAGCTGGTGAAAAAACCCCAAAAAACCCTAAGCCCCTCTTCTTTCGGCCGGTTTTTGTCGGTTTAGGAATTTTAGGAGGTCTAGGGTTCAGGGTTTAGGGTTTAGGGAGCTACCTGGGTTCAGGGCATGGTGGGCCTTAGTAAGCAAGGTTAAATGGACTCCAATTGGGGTGATCGGATGTTACAACTAGACTTACCTCGCTCAGAACTCATAGCCGTGATTATTGAGCCCCGTGATCCTGTAAGCATGTTTTCAGCATCCAGGTCTAAATAATTGGCAACTGTGCCCTAAGTCCCTCTAAAGTTGCACTGCAAGCATGTCCCAAAATCCTTCACCAATTATGACAGGTAACACGGCCCAGAGGAGTGGCTCTCTAAATTAGGGTCCCCGTTTAGGTCCCCAATATGGTACGGCGCCCTTCTGAAAAGGACCCCGAATGGGATCCGAATTTAGAGAAATACACCAAAAACTACGAAGTTTGGGGTAAACCCTAGACCCTAAACCCTAATCCAAAAAACTACGAAGTTTAGGGTTGAGCTTTCCCAAACCCGAAACCCTAAACTGTACATCTTAAACCCTAAACCCTAAATCTTAAACCCCAAACCCTAAACCCTAAATCTTAAACCCTAAGCCCTAAACCCTAAATCTTAAACCCTAAACCCTAAATGGAAGAACCCTAAACCCTAAGCCCGAAACCGTTCAGAGGCGTAGCCCTCAGAATTGAACTCTTCAGTCGGAGTACAGTCAAGGTTTCTAGGACTGAAAAGGGTCAAGGCTCCTTCCAAAGGGTTTAGGGTTTAGGGGTTTAGGGTTTTAGGGGTTTAGGGTTTGGGGGTTTTATGTTTTGGGTTTTAGGGTTTAGGGGTTAAGGGTTTAGGGTTTAGGGGTTTAGGGTTTTGGGGTTTGGGGTTTAGGGGTTTAGGGGTTTAGGGGTTTAGGGCTCCTTTTAAAGGGATGCTGGGATCTACGTAAGGGACCTAGTGCGGTTTGGGACTAGAGTGGCTTCCCTTGGAGGGTTCCGGTTTTCTGGGCTTTTGGGGGCTTCGCCTTTGGGTTTTAAGGTTTGAGGGTGCAGGGTCGAGGGTTTATAGGCTAAACCCTAAACCTTAAATCTAGGACATTTTCAGGTGGGTAGTTACCGCGTTAGGAGCTTTCTAGAAGGTCTATATACTTTATGGAAGCCTTATAGAAGCCCTATATACCCTAAACTCCCCACCTGTAGTTTCCTATAACTAAACCCTAAACCCTAAACCCTAAACCCTAAACCCTAAACCCTCTGGTTTAACACTAACAGGACGGCTGGACGGAGTTCATCCCGCAAACCGGGTGGCCCAACGAGTGTGGGCACGCTGCGACAGGGCCCAGCCATCCAGGCCGGTTTAGGGTTTTAGGGTTTAGGGTTTAGGGTTTAGGGTTTAGGGTTTAGGGTTTAGGGTTCGGGTTTGGCAATTAGGGTTTGGGGGGTTCGGTCCGGTGTTCGGGGGTTTCAGGGGTTTTAGGGTCTAGTTTTGCTCCACGATGGACCTAGAGCCACGGGTTATAAGGCAGGTTTACTGGGATTCAAGATTGGGAGACATGGCCTTTGAACCCTGCGCAAATCCTGAATTCGTCTAGTTTCACCCGAGCCAGAAAGCTTTCGCTCTGTGCCCCAAGCCCTAAAGCCAAAGCCTGGAATCCCTAACACCCAAACCCTAAGCCTCACTCTAAACCCTAAACCCTAAACCCTAAACCCTAAACCCTAAACCCTAAACCCAAAGCCCCAAACCCTAAACCCCAAACCCCAAAGCCCCCAAACACATACTTTCTGCTCCGAAGGCTAGGACAAGCGGACGGACAAAAAGGTGTTCAAAAAAAGCCCAAACACAAAGTCACCAAAACCCTAGAAGCCCTAGAAGCCCTAGAAGCCCTAGAAGCCCTAGAAGCCCTAGAAGCCCTAGAAGCCCTAGAAGCCCTAAACCCTAAACCCTAAACCCTAAACCCTAAACCCTAGACCCCAAACCCAAAACCCAACTTGAGCTTTGGTCCACTTGGAGTTCTTCTGACATTCGAAGGCCAGAGCCCAATCGACATTCAAGCGACCGAGCCGGGGCAGCACCAGGTTCTTTGGGATGCGGCGGAATTGGTTAAGTTTTTTTTTTTGAGGGCTTTTAAGGTTTAGGGTTCTTTGAGGGTTTTTAGGGTTTAGGGTTTTTTGGGTTTAGCGTTTTTAAGGTTTGGGGTTTAGGGTTTAGGGTTTAGGGTTTGTTGAGATTCTTGGGTTTGTTTTGGGGTTTGGCTTGGTTGCAGGGGTTAGTCGGATTCGGTGTTGGCGTGTCGCGGTTTTAGGGTTTTCATGTTGTCGTCTAGCGTGCAGGCGGGTGATTCAGCTGACGCATCTGAGAAACCCCCAGACTTCACCTTCACCATAATCCTGCGTCGCGGGGCACAGCGGCTGTGGCCATCGGTTTACCACTAGGGTGCATGCAAGAACTAGAAAGATTGGCTTCCCTTCATGTTGCAACGGTCAATTGTGGGGTTTAGGGTTTCCTGTGTGAGTGGATCCACGTGCAGGACGACAGGGTGGAACATCTTTAAAGACGCGGATATTTTTAGCATCAGCTCATTCAGCATCAAGAGGCCGGACGTCGGGAGGGGTCCCAAAGCAACAGAGGCGACCAAGCCGCTTTTGTAAAGATCCAGCTTCTTTCATAGCCGGTGTGAGCTAATAGCCACTGCCAAAGGTGCCCGCATCCAACAGCTGTGAACATCTCCTGCTTTCACCCCTGACTCTGCCCCTCCTGCCGCAGCTGCCACATTGGGACATTCTGCCTTAGCCCAACTTCAACGCGTTACAACTTTCCGCTTCACTACGACTCTGCCGCCCCCCTCCCACCAACGCCCGAAGCCCTAAACTCCAAAACCCTAAACCCTAAACCCCAAAACCCTAAAGCCCAAAAACCCTAAACCCCTAAACCCTAAACCCTAAACCCTAAACGCCAAGCGGGACAGACCACACCCCGAGGCGACGGTTTACACCTTGAACCTCCGAAAAGCTCCACCGCCCAACGTGACGGTGACACGGTTTAGGGTTTAGGGTTTAGGGTTTACACCCAGGCACCAGCGCTTGACATCCCTAGCAGCTAGGGGCCCCAAACCCCTAAACCCTAAACCCTAAACCCTAAACCCTAAACCCTAAACCCTAAACCCTAAACCCTAAACCCTAAACCCATCCCCGACCTTTGACCTTACGAAGATAGAGGCGCAAGAGCACATACTCCTGCTCCTCTTCCTCCTTCTACTACTCCTCCTCCTACTCCTACTGCTTCTGCTACCCTTCCTACTCCTCCTAGTCCTCCTAGTCCTCCTGCTCTTACTCCTGCTTCTCCTATTTCCCCTGCTAGCCTGACTACTCGTACTCGTACTCCTCGTGCTGTTCCTCCTCCTCCTCCTCCTACTGCTGCTGCTGCTACTACTACTCCTACTACCACTCCTACTACTCCTGCAACTTCTACTTCTCCTGCTACTCCTGCTGCTCCTGCTACACCTCCTACTACTTCCACCATACTACTGATACCGCTGCTGCTGCTGACGCAACCACCTGCCTGCGTGCTATGACATGACGAGCTGAATAACAGAAGAAGCAACGTAGCAACAAGACAAGGACTCCGTCGTGGCTCCCAATGTGAGTATTGCTCTGGGTCCGGGCTTCAAAAAGCCTTTGAAGAAGCTGCAGGTGGGTGTTGTCTTAAAGCAGCTTTTTGAACATGGAGATGTTTGGGATGCTTGGGTTTTCTGTGTGGGGCTGGCTCCCGTGTCAGGCTTCTATGTTTTAAGGCGCTGGTGTCTTGAGAAACGCTTGCAGGGGGTGAAGTTGGAGTCTGAAAACGTTGTGGTTACTTTTTATCAGAACCAGAAAAGCTTGTTCCACATCCCCCCCAAACTCTGAACTCGATAACCACGTACTAAACCCAGAAGTCCATGCATGTGCACAGATTTCTACTGATGCCGGAATCGGGATCTTTGCCTTTTGGGGTTTATGGGCTTAGGGTTTAGGGCTTAGGTACAGTGCTGTGGGAAACTGGCTGCGAGATCCGTTCATGGTAAGATCTCCACTCAGAAATCTTCGATAGGATTACGGGTCTGATGATCAGGTTCGTGTGCTTTGAGGGCACGAATCGACTACCGTAGGGGCCTTGCCAATTTCATTCGGATAGGTTTTGGAAGTAAACCCTAATCTAGGACATTTTCAGGTGGGTAGTTAACGTTGTAGGAGCCTTATAGAAGGTCCATATACCTTATAGAAGCCTTATAGAAGCCCTATATACCCTAAACTCCCCACCTGTAGTTTCCTTAAACCCTAAACCCTAAACCCTTAACCCCTAAACCCCTAAACCCTAAACCCTAAAACCCTAAACCCTAAACTCCCCACCTGTAGTTTCCTTTAACCTAAGCCCCAAACCCTTTGAGCAACAGGGTGCGCTCTCGGGTGTTCGGGTGGTGGAACGGGGATCCCCTAGGGTTTAGGGTTTAGGGTTTAGGGTTTAGGGCATTGGGTTTTGGGTCTTGGGGTGTTGGGGTAGCAGCCGCCCGTAGGTTTCGAACAACGGCCATTCCATGACCGTTATCGTGTGCGGTCGAAGCGGCACGACCTGTGAGGCAGGGTCGCGACGGAATAGTTACTGTGACATGGTGCGGTGTGGTTTTTGGAAGTAGCACTATCTACAAAAGAACTGCGCCTACTGCTGCTGCAGCTGCTGGTGCTCGTCCTCCTCTTCTTCCTGCTTCCGCTGCTGATGCTGCTACTGCGTTGGCTGCTGCTGCTCCCCCTACTACTCCTACTGCTACTGCTACTGGTACAGCTACGGTTGCTGGTCGTACGACTTCCCACCACGACGACGACGACTGCTACTACTACTCCTACTGCTCTTGCTACGGCTACCTCTACTGCTACTGCTCCTGCTCTACCGCCGCTACTACTAGTACGACGACGACGACGACGACGACGACGACGACTACTACTACTACTACTACTACTACTACTAATTACTACTCATCACTACCAACAACCAATAATGGTCATCATCCTGCGGCTGTTTGCCGATGCTGGTGCTGCTAATGTTCGATGAAGATGATGACAAAGAAGGAGGGCGATGATGAAGCTGATGAGCCAGAAACCCTAAACTCTAAGCCCGGTTGATGATGTCGCAACTCGCAAGCCTCAATTTGCAGGTTAGACCATGCCAAGCATGGAAGAAAGGTCAGTCCAGCAGCAACATCTTCACTAAAAGCAAGTTGACAGAAAGAACAGGGGTACGGGTTGAGGGTTTAGGGTTTAGGGATATATGTCCACAGGAGTCCGGAAACCTTCGACCCGTCCGACCCCAGAAGCTCCAAAGCCCCCAAAAAACTTCTGGGCGTTTAAGTTACCCTAAACCCTGAACCCTAAACCCTAAAAGTTTTGTTCGGTAAGAACCCCTGAACCCTGAACTCTAGAAGTTTGTTCAGCAAGAATCCCTAAACCCTGAACCTTAAGAGTGTTGTTCAATAAGAAAGAACCCCAACCCCTGAACCCAAAACCCAAAACCCAGAAAAGGCATCGGCGTCCTTCGGAACCTGGCCGAAGGCTATGCGCGGCCTCAACTCTACCAAGGCCGACAGGCCAGGCCATGACCCAAATAATTACATGTACTATTTTGGAGGTTCCTCATTAGAAGTCTACGTAGTAGAAAAGTTCCCATTCTTAAGGCCCCTTCATTATGTTCTCTGGGGTTTGTTTTGGGGGTTTGGGGTTTTTGCGGGGGTTTGGACTTTCAGTCGGGGTTTGGGGGGGTCGAGGGTTTAGGAGGCCCGTTTCGGCTCGGAGCTGTGTCGGCTACCTGGGCCTCATGGAAAGTTCTTTTACCAGTCTGCTCTCTCTCGTTTTTTTTTTAAAGGCCTCTACGCCAAGGGGTCGTGTTGTGGACTTCACTCCGAATAGTTGGGTTTTGGGCTTTTTGATTAGTAGGGTGTCAGAGCTTAGGGTTTTTTCAGGGGTCTTCTCACTTTCTCGGTTTAGGTTCAATATCGTTTTCCTGCTTTATTACAGTAAGCATTGCGCTATCCTTATCGTCATGGTGTAGATAAAGGCTTCATTGTTGTCAAGGTGTCCGTGTCTGGTGTCCACTGCTTAGATTCCGGGTGCGTATGAAAGAGCACTGAGAGAGTTGGGTCTGAATCTAGCCCTAAACCCTAAACCCTAAACCCTAAGCCCTAAACCCTAAACCCTATACCCCAGACCCCAAACCCTAAACTCTAAACCCTGAACCCTAAATCCCAAACCCTAAACCCTAAACCCTAAACGCTAAACCCTAAGCCCTCAACCCTAAACCCTAAGCCCTCAACTCTAAACCCCCTAAACCCTAAACCCTAAACCCCATACCCTAAACCCTATACCCTAAACCCTAAACCCTAAATCCTAAACCTACGCCCAAGACATGAAGGTATTTCCTGGAGCAGTTCCACATGCACTGGGGCTCCGACGATAGCAAGGGCTCAGAGCATCTGGTTTGCGGGCAACGGCGAGCTGCTTGGTAGGGTTTAGGGTTTAGGACTTTGGGTTTAGGGTTTAGGGTTCAGGGCTTAGGGTTTAGGGTTTAGGACTTCGGGTTTAGGGTTCAGGGTTTAGGGCTTCGGGTTTAGGGTTTAGGGTTTAGGGACAGTCCAGGGGTTCAGGGTTTAAGGTTTGAGGCTTAGGGTTAGCTGCTAAAGCTTTAGGGTTCAAGCTTTCTACT
>CAJNDV010031974.1:18287-37825 GCA_905221635.1 Symbiodinium sp. CCMP2456 | reverse complement strand
TAAACCCTAAGCCCCAAGCCCTAACCGAGGTGGCCGTCCAGACTTGGAGCTTGAAGCTCGAAGGCCTTTTCCCCCTCGAGGCAGCTTCCGGCGTCATGCTCGCTCAGGTGGTCGTGGGTTTAGGGTTAGGGTTTAGGGTTTAGGGTTGAAAGTTTAGGGTTTAGGCTTTAGGGTTTAGGGATGGTACGTTTGATGATAAAAATCCTGCAATATCCATAATGAGGAATATACCCAAATTCCCATAGTTTAGGGTCCTTTGTTGGGGCTATACTGGAAAACGATGAGGGAGAGAAGAGCCGCGCACACGCACTCGACAATTTTAGGGCGACCTGGACATGAAGCAGGATTTTGAAGTCAGGGCAATAGTGCTCCTGCGGATCGGGGAGTCAAATTCCGCGAGCCATTTGCGGTTTCTCAGCAAGTCCTTGCCCCGTTTCCTCGCTCCGCCTTCTTGCCGATGGCCATGACTCTCCGCAGCGTCGTTGCCTTGGCTCTTGTGGCCTTCGCCGTGACCGAGGACATCCCCCAAGATGCTGCGCCGGCACTGGAAGCCCTGCCCCAGAGCTTTTGGGACAACTTCGTCTACTGCAAGTGCGGCCTTTCCTGTGCAGAGAAGGATGGCTCCATCGGCAAGGCCTGCCATGTTCTAGATCCCGTAGTAATCAAAATGGGGTTCTGGGAGGGTACCCTGTAGTATAGGGACGCAAAGGGCATGGTATTGTTTCTTCTTCAGGCATCTACATTATGCGATGGCTTCGGAAGTCCATAATGTAGGGGCCTAAATGATTACCTTTACTATTTTGAGGGTTCCTTGTTATGTCTATAGTATAACAGGGCCCCAAAATACCCTATTCTAATTAGAAAGGCCACCTGTATTACGCAAGTAAAACTCCGGAGTCTGATGTTCACGCTGTCTTCAGCCAGATGGGACTTTCCGAAAATAGGGGGGTACCATATTTTGGGGTCCTTAGAATAAGGATCCTATTATTTAGGGTACTATATCAGGGTCCCCTATGTTCGGAAACCCCCATAGAGACATCCCCTAACAACTTAGTAACTCTTCCTTAACATGTCTAGAACACCCACCGAACCGTAACACAAATGAACCTGAGCCTTAAACCCTAAAGAAACTCTGAGAGCCCCTAAACCCTAAATCGGGGCTGGCTTTGAAGGCACCCTCGTAATGTAACCGCTATAGTGTGATCAAGTTTGTGAACAATGCATATCTACATTATGTACGCCAAGCCCTGTTTCAATCATAGCCGATGCACAGTTCTAGCATGATATACACTAAGATCCTATTCTAAGCATCGGATCATGAATACATCGAGTCACGAAAAAATGAATCCTTCATCGAAACTCCTGCAATGCTGAATTGGTCACAGATGTAGGAAACCTTTTTGAAGGCATGCGGCTGCCTGGTATGCCCGGAGAGCAACGGCACTTCCCTGCGCGGCAGTCAGCCCGCCCATGCCGGTGAGAAGGCTGCGGTGAGTGCTGAGACTGCGCAGGCACGGCAGGGCATTGATGCTTAGAATGGGCATCGGGGTGTAAGTTTGGCATTATTCTACGGTGACTATAGGGATTACTATTTCACTGATGCCGATCCGCCGCGTTTGCTCATGAAGCATCACGGGTTTGCAAGGTATTCTGAAGCACCAGTGGCCTAGTGCAGAGTCCTCAAGACACCGCCGACATTGCCTGGATTCTCTGCAGGGCTTCCGCACAGTGAGGGGCGCCAGAGTAGCTGGTGTCTTCGCACCATGACCCCTGACTTTTTCCGATTACACAACCAACCACACTGCCACCAGAACCACCAAGACAAAGCCGGCCTTAAACCCAACAGCTCTAAGCTTTTGATTTCCCTAAACCCTAAACCCTAAACCCTAAACCCTAAACCCTTTTCAAAACCCTTTGAGACACGAGCACCAGGCGCCAGAGCGGCAAGGCACACCCGTGGCACTGGAGAAGAGCCTCGGCTCCTCCGGCTGGGACCTGCCATCCGTCAGCCCTGTCTCTTGCACCTCGCTCTGCAACTTAGCACATAGCATGGGTTCCACAAGCCTTTCGTAACTGGTAAGAGTAGACCCTAAACCCTAAACCCTAAACCCCTAAACCCTAAAGTAGCCCTTACAGCCCAGGCAGAGTAGAAGTAGGTCTACTGAGGCTCCAAGCCTTTATCTTGGTGGTAGTGTTGTCATGAGGTTGCTGAGCATTCAGGGGCTCAATCTTATTCTCACGACATTCGACATGAACTGCCGGTAAGACGACGCTTGCAGTGCTTTCCTAAGCCCGAAGCCCTCAAACCCTGAATCTTTGTGTTTGTTGGGCGTGATCTCGCCGGTGAGGCCCCTGTGGCAAGTACTGTGCGAAGGGACGCATTCTCGGGCTATGGAACTACTGGTGCTTCCGCGACTTCGACTTGACTTGGGACGCTTTGTACTTCGAGTGTTTGGGGTATTCAATACCCTGAGCCCTACACACCAAACTTTAAACTTTAAGCTTGTCGGGGGGCTTGAACATATAGGCTCTCACTACGAATAAGAGCCGCATACATGAGGCTACGAGTGCAAGTCCTGCTGATCATCTTGGCAACTGGAAGCCGTTTCATTTATGTACAGCTTTATATGTACAGATTTTTGGATCCTGTCGCACATAGATGCGTATCCCCTTCCGCAACTCTATGCGTCTACCAGCCCCTGCGTCACTTTTGATTGATGGGGTAGCTGGGAGATCTTTGTTCAGCAGCTGCGTTGCACAGTTGGGTGGCAGGATCGCGGAGGAAGCCTCCGAATTCAGGTGCAGCACAGGCAACAGCCGCGATTTGTGAGCAAAGTTGGAACTCACACAGTTGACACGCCGTGACACTGACGCCGGCAGGCTGTACTTACTGACGTCTCCTCTTCGGGGACAGCTCCGCTTCTGTTTCAAAACAATGAACCGTCACCCCGCCGATGCTGCTGGGGTTCCACATTCAAGCAGGAGTTTGGCCTCCAGGGCCATGGTGTGCCACATTCCGCGAGCCATTTGCGGTTTCTCAGCAAGTCCTTGCCCCGTTTCGCTCCGCCTTCTTGCCGATGGCCATGACTCTCCGCAGCGTCGTTGCCTTGGCTCTTGTGGCCTTCGCCGTGACCGAGGACATCCCCCAAGATGCTGCGCCGGCACTGGAAGCCCTGCCCCAGAGCTTCTGGGACAACTTCGTCTACTGCAAGTGCGGCCTTTCCTGTGCAGAGAAGGATGGCTCCATCGGCAAGGCTTGCCATGGTCTAGATCCCGTAGTAAGCAAGATGGGATGCTGGGGTCTTCTTCGAATAAGTAGGGAATGGTACTTCGTGCTTCCTTGAGTTTCTATTTTCTGTGATGGCTTTGGAGCTTCCTAGGCAAGCAATTTTTAGCCCTTCCTTGAACCCTCTAAGACCACCCCGGGCCCTGGACTTTAAAAAAGCCAAAACGCTTGGAGCACCCTTTTAACCCTAAAGCCCTAAGCCTTTAAAGCCCGCAGAATGTCCTCAGCCCTAGCAAGTCTACGTTTCCCTTGGATTCATTCCGAGGGCGGGCTTTGATCCTTCGGAAGGTTCAGAAAGAAACTGCTGTCCCTTGTAAAATGCGTGGGGGGTCGTAGATATAGAAGAGTAATACGAATGAAACTAAACGCAATAATCACAACAATACTAGCGATAACAAGTACAGTAGAAGATACTCCCAAATCCCGTTTCTAATCGTAGTCCTTGCACGGTCATAGTACAATGTACCCCCCAAGCCCTATTCTCATTGTTCTAGTGCGCCTATACTCTAGACTAGACCCAAGAATTACGACCCTCGAGTCCCGACGCTACACCTTTGAATCTCAAAAACCGCATAAAGCCATGTAGCAGTGCTATGGAGCCCTTACAAAAGCCCCAGAACTGGGAAATCCGAAGGCATGTGGCTGCCGAGTATGCCCGGAGAGCAACGGCACCTCCCTGCGCGGCAGTCAGCCCGCCCATGCCGGTGAGAAGGCTGCGGTGAGTGCTGAGACTGCGCAGGCACGGCAAGGGCATCGATGCTTAGAATGGGGCTTCGGCGAGACATGATCATACAATTCTGCAGGAACTAGTATTGCCACGTACCCCGACTGCGGCCACACATGTCCCAAGCCCGCCGCCCTAGACCCTAAAAACCCTAAAACCCTAGACCCTAAACTGCTTACCAGCTGTGTCTATGGATAAAAAAATTCTGGAGCACAAGTGGCCTCGTGCAGAGTCCTCACGATACTCCAGAAGAGCTAAGGAGATTCCTTGCAGTCTTCCGGGACATCAGAAGACGCGAATAACAAGCTAAACCCTACACCTGAAGCCTGCAACTCTACACACAAACCCTAAAACCCAAGACCCTTTAAGACGCGACCACCAGGCGCCGGAGCGGCAAGGCACGCCCGTGGCACTGGAGAAAAGCCTCACGTCCGGCTGGGACCTGCCATCCGTCAGCCCTGTCTCTTGCACCTCGCTCTCCAACTCAGCATATGGGTAGTTCTCTAAACTAGGGCCCCTTTTAAGGTCCTTTTTATAAGGGTTTAGGGGCCGTAACCCTTCAGTACTTCCTGAAGGTATCCCCTTTACAGTCCCTACGCCGGTGAGGCCCTTGCGGAAAGTACTGTGCGAAGGGACGCATTCTCGGGCTATGGAACTACTGGTGCTTCCGCGACTGCGGAATTGACTTGGAACGCTTTGTACTTCGAGTATTTGGGGCATTCAAGACCCTGAGCCCTACACACTAAACTTTCAACTTTAGGGGCTTGAACATATAGGCTTTTACTACGAATAAGAGCCGCAGACATGAGGCTATGAGTGCAAGTCCTGCTGATCATCTTGGCAACTGGCAGCCGTTTCATTTATGTACAGCTTTATATGTACAGATTTTTGGATCCTGTCGCACATAGATGCGTATCCCCTTCCGCAACTATATGCGTCTACCAGCCCCTGCGTCACTCTTGATTGATGGGGTAGCTGGGAGATCTTTGTTCAGCAGCTGCGTTGCACAGTTGGGTGGCAGGATCGCGGAGGAAGCCTCCGAATTCAGGTGCAGCACAGGCAACAGCCGCGATTTGTGAGCAAAGTTGGAACTCACACAGTTGACACGCCGTGACACTGACGCCGGCAGGCTGTACTTACTGACGTCTCCTCTTCGGGGACCGCTCCGCTTCTGCTTCAAAACCATGAACCGTCACCCCGCCGATGCTGCTGGGGTTCCGAAAGACAGAACTGCCCACAAGGCAGAACACCTATGACACACATCCCAAGCCCACAAGCGCCCCAAAACCCGGCAACAACCTTGAAACCTAAACCCAAAGCCCTTGGACCCTAAACCCTTAGAGCCTAATCCCTTGAACCCTTGAATCCGAAACCCAAGACCGAACCGAGGACCCTTAACCCCTAGGCCGTCAGACCCTGGGTCCCAAATGAAGCCCTTGAACCTACGCCCCAAACCTTAAATAGGGTTTAGGGTTTAGGGTTTAGGGTTTAGGGTTTAGGCCCTGAAGCCTTTGAACCTAAACCCAAACCCTGAAGCCTTTGAACCTAAACCCCAAACCCTAAACCCTGAAGCGATTGAACCTGAAGGGCATCAACGTAAACCCTAGATCCGACGTCGACGAACATTCGCAGAGGTTCCCGGCGTCGGAGGCCATTTCAACCCAGAGCCTTGGCTGATACCAGAAAAGCCGGTGCATTCCTGGAGAGTGTTGTCAACCGTAATATAGGGGCCTTAATAACTAGAATATGGTTTTGGGGCCCAAATTGCCATAATTAGAATAAGGAACCCCCTCCTCAGCCTCCTCCTCCTCCTCCTCCTCCTCCTCCTCTGTCCTCCTGCTTCTCTTCTCTGACAGCCGGCTCTCCCTTGGGCGGGCCCTCTCCATCCTCTCCAAGCGGTAAAAACCCTATTCTAATTATTAAAGTGGGTTTAGGGTTTAGGGTTTAGGGAAAGCCGCTACATTGTTGTTTGTTGTTCTTCTATAAAGTTGTATACAAGGGGCTTGCATGCTAGGGTGGGGGGCAAGCGGGGCTTGCGTTGTAGAGGCCACGGGTTTGCTGAGATGGCGGAGCCTGAAAGTCTCGAGCAGTTCAGGGCTGTATATACTCGTTTCTGCTGAAGGCAGCGTTTGGATTTGAAGACTTCGCATTTGGGGCTCAAGGTTTGGGATGGCGAGCATGGTTAGGGGAAGAGAGTGCTGATGCGTACAAGAGCAAGGCGAGCAACGACACTTACAGTCCATGGTTCTTTGAGCAGAAGTTGCAGTGACAGTCAGTGTGAAAGATACTCGTATTTGGAAGCAAGGCGTCAAAACCCTAATGCCACGAATGAGTCACAGCATTACATACTTACATCATCAACATCATCATCATCCTCATCCTCATCCTCCTCGTCGTCGTCATCAGCACACGACTAAGCCTCGCGCGACCATCAAGACGTATACTCATAGAGCAACAGCCTCTTGATGTCCCTGTAAGCGGTTCTAAACCGTTCCCGCCGATCGATACCCAATTTATAGAGCCTAAACCTGAAACCCCAGCTCGCAAACGCTGGACCCCAACCCTAAGGTAAACCGTGACTCGCAACCTCCGGTAAACCCAGAGACGCTTGCCAAACTTACAATGCAAACTCCGAAACGCTAACCAATCAGCGAAAGACCCCTGCTAAACTCCCCGGGTACTACATAACTTAAACGTGCATGCAGGCCTCAATGCCAAAACCCAATAAAACTCTCGTATAAAGCATTCCAACTAAGCGTTGTAGAGAGTCCCTGTAGAAGCTGATGATTATAACACTCTAAACCCTAAACCCTAAACCCTAAATATCAAGCCTAGTACAGACCCAAGACTTTTGCGAAGGCGCGCAGAGCAGGCCCCAAAACCCGAGAGAACCCGTGGTCCGGGGGTGTTAGGAACCCAAAAAGGACATAAGCATAAGCATTTTATAGGGTTTAGGGTTTAGGGTCTAGTGATATCCCTACCTTATTGGGCTTCACTATAAGGGGATTTATATGGGATATCCCTACCCTAGTTTGTGCTTATGTGCCTTTTTTGGGGGGCCCTACAGTGGGTTTTGGACCTAAGGTTGACAAGGCACCTCCATTGGGATTCGACGTACCTGTGGCCATAGTAGCCTTCTTCGAAACTCTTTGTGGTGAACCCTAAACCCTAGTTACTAAGTCCCATACGGTTTAGGGTTTAGGGTTACTAAGTCCCATACCCTAAAAAGCCCTAGTTGCTAAGTGCCATGGTATAAGGGCTGGGGGGTTTGAAAACTTTGGAGCGAGCTGAGCCTCTGCCCAAAGCTCTGGGATGCATCACGAAGTTCACGGCTTGTCAAAAGCTACTTCGAGGATCAGTTTCGAGTTTTTGGTCTTCGAGGTACTCAAAACCATTACCATATATGGGTAGTTGTCAAAATTATGGTCCCTTTTGGGGTACCCTAAATAATAGGTGCCGTATTATAATAAGGACCCCAAAAGGGACCATAATTTTGACAACCACCCATATATAGTCCCGCGTCGCCGCGTCAGTGCGCCCCCTCCCCCCCGCCACTTCCCATGGCAGCCAAGCCAGGGCTGCCATCCGAGCAAACAGTCACAGGGGGGTCTAATATAGGGGCCTTAACAATTAGAATAGGGTTTTGGGGCCCATGATACTATAATTAATAATAAGGGACGTTCTGTTGGAACTCTCGCACAAGATCGCGCAATCCCGCCCCACCCCCTCCCCACCCAGGTGAGAATGATGGCGATGATGCTGAGGACAATGACGATGATGTGCTTCTTGCATGCTGGTATTCCGAGTGTAATTCACCACTGCTCTTATGCTGTTCTGCCCTTAGGAACCACATGTTCTTTGCTTTTGTGTGTCTCAAAAGCTTGCTTGGGTTGATGGGTCGGAATCATTAGACCAGGGTTTTTGGCGTATAGTATGAAAACACTCTATAGGGGCTACAAGGGGACACTATTTCCAAGTATTCCGACCCTGCCTACACCTAAGGATACATAAATATGGAGGGCTCGGATCAATGTCCACTCTTCTTCACCCCACAACTCTAAACCCTAAACCCTAAAACGGTTTAGGGTTTAGGGTTTAGGGCTTTAGGGTTCTAATTTCTAAGGCCCTTAGCTCACAGAAAGAAGAACCGGGTCCCGGTTCCGGAACTTGGTTCAAGCAATCGCAAGGAAAGCAGACCAGCTGATGCCACATGTCTATCTCCCAATTATGGCGTACATCTCTGGTAGTGTTACTTAGCTTTCTTAGCATGGGACCCATAAAAAAAACACCTTACAAAAAAGGTTCACAAAACCCGGAAAGACCTTTCTTCAACGCTGCCAAGCTGTGTGCAACTCCATGTTCCGATTACTTCAAGGATCATGGGACTTAGCAACTACGGTTATTATTACGGTAACTATACTTATAACCCCAATTAAGGCACTTATAACCCTACTTACTAAGTCCCATGATCCTCCAAGTAGTGGCAAGGCCGATGTGGATGCCGCAATGGGCCCGCTGGCAAAGTCTGCCGGAACCCCGGAGGGCTGCAAGTCATGAAAGACTGTTACAGGGTCTTGTAAGGCTCTATAGGGATCCATAGGGTGTTAAACCCTAAACCCTAAACCCTAAACCCTAAACCCAAAAGGGTTCTTTTTGGTTTTATCGGGTTTCATCTGGTTTTGTCGGTCTTTATACGGGATTCGTCACAACCTGCGTAAGCCCCGGGAAGATGAGCAAAAACAACCGCAAGGCTGCCGCTACTGTAATGTAGAAGCCCAAATAGTTACCAATATTAATGTAGGATTCCTTATACTATATATATATATATATACATACATACTATAAAGGGGCCCAAAACCCTCTTCTAATTACTAAAGCCCTTACAATACCTCCCAGACACATGAGGGCAACCCGCTGTTAGCCGCTGCACAGTGCGAAGTCGAGAAATCTACAGCGGAACAGATGGCGGTAGTGGTAGTAGTAGTAGCAGTAGTAGTAGTAGTAGTAGTAGGAGGAGGAGGAGGAGTAGAAGCAGCACCTGATAAATCTCTGCTTCCCATGGTCCTGTGATTGTACCATACCACACTGCGGCCCTGTATTACATCTTTTGCTGATGGTGTCGTGCCGAATTCTAGCAGTGCACATCGTCCATGCCCCAGAAGCTCTTGATGGCCCTGACTAGAGACATGCGAGTCCCAGTGATTTGTAGTCTTCGTAGTGCGGCTGACACCAAGACCTAGTCTGATGCTGCGCTGCCTGCTCAGTTGGCACAAAGCTCGAAGATAACGGCCTCGCGTTACCACTAAACCCTGAATACCCATGCTGAACACAAACCCCTATCCATCCCGAGCTTGCCGTAAACCCGAAACACCGAAACCTAACCAAAACCCCAAACAAAAAGCCATGAAGGCCCTGACCTAAGTTTGCAAGCCGTTGAACCCCGAACACCCCACTTCGCCGGCCATGGATCAAGGTGTAGCTTTCCTGCGACAAAGCATCGCAGGCTTTCGGAAACAAGAAGTCCAGCAGAATGTCATACGGATAAACGTGTCATTCGTTTTATTTTGTCTGTCAGGTTTGTTATGAATTTCCTATTAGCGATGATCATAGCAATATTATGATCTAGTTACAGTAGGTTCTTTTTACTCTGAACAGACAGGAGCAGAATGCGTTTGTACCCAACATCCCCAAGCGCTGGACCATATATCGCTATATTTCTTGCCATGCACACACATACAGCTGCTATGTTCTTCCTAAACCTAATCCCAAAGCCCTAAACCCTAAACCCTGACACGATATACAATCCATGATTGACCCCGCACCCCAGAGCCTGAATGCAATGTACTCGTACAAGCTCATGCTACACGAACGCAACACTATCTATCCGTCCGTCTATCTATCTATCTATCTATCTGTCTGTCTGTATCTATATCTATATCTATCTTATTATAGAGATATATACACACACATACCGTGCATGTACATATACATTTGACCTGAACCCGACATCCAAAACCCTGTAAAGCACCAGCCCTTGACTTGTCCGGTAGCCTCATGGTATCATACACCCCGCAACCCTTTCTAGTTGCCAAGGCCCTTATTCTAGTGGAAGTGCTTGACTCAACCCTCAACCCTAAACCCCTAAACCCTAAACCCTGCATTGATGGAATTCCTGTAGCATGTCCATGGATCTCGAGCCGACGATTCATCCTCGTGACTTCTTGCAGAAGCAGGCGCTGGAGCATGCAGGTCTTCGGGGCTTTGCGGAGTTCGGTTAAGGAATACGGTGGATTTGGGTTTAGGGTTTTAAGGTTTAGGGCACAGAGTTTTGAGATTTTGGATTTCTGAGTTTGCTTGTGGGTTTAGGGGTGCCAATGCACACAAGGCTCAGAGTCCCTTCCTTTGGTTTTTGGCAGTCGGGTTCAAGGGCTAAGGACTCCGTTGGGGGCTTTTGGTTGCAGGTTCATGGGGCCAGAGGCAGATTCTGAAAATCCGAGTACCTTGTTTCGAGGTCCTCGGAATACGGATGCTGGTATTTGGCGTTCGGCAACATGGCTCTTGTTTTCTGAAATTCCACTCTCGGGTTTAGATATTGCACATATTCCGCACTGCATGTCATTTCCACTATATAGGATTCAACAAACCCTAAGCCCTAAACCCCTAAACCCCTAAGCCCCCAAGCCCCTAAACCCAACACCCTAAAACCCTAAGCCCAAAACCCTAAACCCCTAAGCCCCCAAGCCCCTAAACCCCAAACCCCTAAAACCCTGAACCTTCAAGGCGAAGACATCCACAACCTCCTTGGCCCTTGTGTTAGGCCCCTCCGCCACCGGCACCACGGGCACCGGCGGAAGGCTGGTTTTGTTTGGATTTTAGAATTGGGCTGGGGGTTTAGGGTTTGGGGTTTAGGGTTTAGGGTTTAGGGTTAGGGGTTTAGGCAATAGTTTTGGTTTTATTAAACAATATTGGAGTTTTGGATTGTTTGAACGAGTTTTGTGTAAAGACAGACGCATGTTGGGAACGTGGGATGTTTGGGATGTTAAAATTTTGGGGATGTTGAGACAGCAGGAAGCATCAGCGGTCTGAACGTGTTGCGGAAGCGACAATGGCCGAAAGTTTGGATACTGGTCTCATTCAGCACCAGTCGAATACTTGTTATAATATAGATACTTAACGCCCTTATATATATACATGTATATACATATATATATATATACACATATACATATATAAACATATATATATATATATACATATATACATATGTGTATGTATTTCACACACTGGAACTATACAGACAAGTATACATACCTACAGATAAGTAGGTGGATAGACAGAAAGCATCAACAGATAAATGCTTAGAATCAAAATACCAAGGAACATATGTAGTGTGTTGTAATTTCGTATATCACACATATGCATGTATATGTATGTATATGTATGTATATGTATGTATATGTATGTATATGTATGTATATGTATATGTATGTATACGTGTATGTATATGTGTATGTATATGTGTATGTATATGTATATGCATATGTATATGTATATGTATATGTATATGTGTGTACGTATATATGTGTATGTATGTATGTATGTATGTATGTATGTATGTATGTATGTATGTATGTACGTATGTATGTGCGTAGGTATGTATGTATGTATGTGTGTAGGTATGCATGTAGGTATGTATGTATGTATGTATGTATGTATGTATGTATGTATGTGTGTGTATGTATGCATTTATGTATGTATGTATGTATGTATGTATGTATGTATGTATTTATGTATGTATGTATGCATGTATGTATGTATGTATGTATGTATGTGTTTATGTATGTGAGATCTGCACTGTGTGCTTGAAAGAATGACGGGGAATATCACCGCGCGGTGCAATACGCAAGCTCAATTTATCGGGTCGTGAGGTTTTAGGGTTTAGGGTCCTTGTGACCTGCGGGAAGATCTTACCTCTAAAGCCCTGAAACCATGCGCCCCGATCCCTTACCACCGAAACCCAGAAGCCCTACAGCCCTAAAGTCGTACAGAGGCGTCTTCGCGCAGCTCGCGGATCTTTCGCGCCTCGCGCGGAACCTTCCAGTGTACCGAAAGTTGCAATGCAGCTTGGATCCACTAACTTGAGGAATTTGGAACCAATATGCTAAGGCATCAAGCATGCAGAAAACCGCGGAACGATTATATCACGCTTCGTTCTACTCTGTTAAACTAAATTAGACTTTTGTATTATGCTACAATACATCATGTTGACCCTACTATACTTCCTAAAACCATGGCTTTGCAAACTTTATGATGATGCATACTACACCCCACATTTCATGACCAGTAGTACCGGGCTTCTACATGGGTTACCTCAGCGGTCTGGATTTAGAAGTTTAGGGTCTAGGGTTTAAGGGTTTGGGCTTCGTGGGGCGGCTTAGAACCCATTTTTAAGGTCGCATATTATGGAACGTTCGGGGCTCCCATCTAAGACAGCTCCTAAAAGCCTACTGGAGGGAGCATGGGGCTTCGTAATCAGAGGCACCAACATGGTATCCAGAGATGTAACCAGTCATCCCAGGGAAAGTACGTATGACCTTCTTTTCTACGTCCCCTGATCCTGCAAGCTCACGTAAACGATGGCTTTTTCTTGGAAGCTTTCGACTTGGCAGTTGAAGGGCTTTTAGTTTTTGAAGGGTTCAAGGGCGTCGGACCCGAGGTATTTTTTGCGGGGACTTTGAGCTTTGAAGGTGCAGGGATCTCGGATTGAAGGTTTAGGGTTTGTTTGGGCTGTGAAGGGTTCAGGAGTTTTGAGCCTAGGGGGATTTGAAGGTTGAGGGCGTGGGTACGGTTTGAAAGTATACAGAAATCATCAGCATCGTCACAACTGTAATGAGCATTTGTGTTATCCTTGCTATGTGTTGGCCTTTGCTTTTCCGGCCAGCAAACTGTTAGGCGCTACGGTATTAGCTACGCTCCCTACATGAGTCTCAGATAGATATTAAGAGGCGCACACAAGCAACCGGTGGTTTTGCATGAGGCTGCCCTTCAGCGCGGCATGGTTTTTATCAGAAAGCCCTTAACCGTGCTTCTCGGCAAACACCCTACAACCCTCGAGCCCCCTTGAATGCCCCTATACTAAACCTAAAGTAAACCCTCATCAAGGACCCGCAACCCTAAATCCACAGGCATCGGCCGTGGATCCTTTGGCAAGGCGTACCTGGTTGAGGTAGTGAGGCCGGCTAGGGCTCAGGGTTTCAAAAGGTTAAAGGTTCAGGCCTTATGGTGTCCCACGGCTGAAGTAGGACCATAGGATTTGGTGGGTTTGCAGGGGGATGTCAAGTAAAGGGCCAGGGAGGGTTGGAGTGGCGGAATTTTCTTGGTTTCCAAACCCTAAGCCGCAAAAAGCCAGGCTTGTAGAAGGTGTTGGTAAGTTGCAGGTTGCACTGGTCGATTCCTATGGTATGTGCTTTTGGTACAGCACCCACAAATGCGGGTTTCCGAAAATAGGGGACCCTAATATAGTACCCTAAATAGTAGGATCCCTATTATAAGGACCCCAAAATAAGGTACCCCTGATTTTCGGAAACTCCCAAAGCTCTTCCGATTATGAAGGCCATCAAGCCTCTGGCTGCTGCTAGCTCAATCATCCTTTCTTCCTCAGGCATCTGAACAAGGCTCCTCAATCAGGATTCGGAGTTTCTGGTGGTTGGAGAAAGCTCCGTGTACAAGCACTGCATTAAATGCTTGTGTTTTTGATCATCTGCTTGTTCTTGCACTACTACAACTGGTAAGAACGTTTGGAAGAAAAGTAATAGGAATAAGAGTGTGAGTTATAAAAGTAGTGTTGCGAAAAGCCGCGATGGTAGAAGTAGTAAGACGTAAGACTACTGTGCAATGGCTTTCCAACGCCTATAACTGTGCAGTGACCTGCTACGCGCGCACACGTGCACATGTAAACGGTGGTGTACATGCATACATACATATACATATACATACATGATATATATATATATATATATACATATGTATATATATATATATAGACAGCTGTATATACATATACACACATTACTTTTATAGGTATAGACATGTACATATACACCTACATCTACATGTACATATGCATATGCATATACATATGCATATATGTATGCATACACAGATACATGTACATAATAGATGTGTCTTCATAGAGAGCAGTAAGCGTCCCCGATGCAAAAGGTGAGAGAGAGAGAGAGTGAATGAATGAATGAATGAATGAATGAATGAATGAATGAATGAATGAACGAATGAATGAATGAATGAATGAATGAATGAAGGAACGAATGTATGTATGTATCCTTGCATGTCTTCATGGGTGCATGTGCACATGCATGTATGCATGCATGTACGTATGAATGTACATATGCATGTACGCACATGTCTATGTATGCATGTATTTATGTACGTATGTATTTGTGTACACTTCACGAACTGCTTCGTTATTTGCTTATGTGTGTTTTGATTGAGTTGTTCTACTCTGTATTTAGAAGTATTGATGTAGTTAGGTTTGCGGTTTATTGATATCTGTTTACGTCTACAAACGTGCGTATACGTTTGGATGTGTTTGTAGGTACATATGTATGCAAGTAAGTAAGCTAGTTAGTAAGCAAGTAAGTCAGTAAGTAAGTGAGTAGCAAGTCAGTAAGTGAGTGAGTAAGTAAGTATGTGTGGGTATGCATATGTGTGAGTATGTGGCATGTCTTCACGATTGGTGGTTTCCTTGCGAAGCCATCCTTGGTTCTTGATGAGGGATTCAATTTAAGTTACCATGATACAGAAACTGTATTATCTACTATAGATCCCCATTATGGTAACACCCTAACCCTAAACCCTAAACCCAAAATCATATCTTTGTTATAGATCCCTATTATAGTAACCCCCTAAACGCTAAACCCCAAATCCGAAACCATATCAGTTACTATAAATCCCTGTTATGGTAACCCCTTAAATCCTAAACCCGAAACCAAAGAATGTACTATAGATCCCTATTATGGTAACCCCTACACCCTAAACCCGAAACCATATCATTTGCTATAGATCCCTAGTATGGAAACCCCCTAAACCCTAAACCCGAAGCCATATCATTCACTATAGATCCCTAGTATGGGAACCCCCTGAACCCTAAACCCGAAGCCATCTCATTTACTGTAGATCCCTATTATGGTAACCCCCTACACCCTAAACCCGAAACCATATCATAGTATAGTAACCCCTTAAACCCTGAACCCTAAACCCGAAGCCATCCATATCATTTACTTTAGAACGCTATTTTGGTAACTTAAACTAGACAGACCCCTCAACAACAGAACCCGGCATCTGAAGCCCAAAACTGCGACAAAGTGACGCTGCCAGGTGAAACACCAACCCGAAACCCTAAAATTCCGGGACCCTACCTGGACCCGAAAGAACCTACCTTTTTAGGGTTCCTTATTGTGATTTCTTTTTTTAAGTCCTTAAAAAGGTAGGTTCTTTGGGGTCTAGGTAAAGCGTAAACCCTAAACTCCTTGGACCCTGAAACCCAAAACCCCCTAAGAAAGGGCTGGCAAGAAGAAAGCCGACACAGCGAGCTATCGCGTCGCCGCCTTGGGAACCGGAGTCGGCTTCAGGGTTTAGAGCTTCGGGAATTTAGGGATTTATAGTAAGAAACCGGAAGAAGGGTGTAGGGGTTTGGGTTTAGGGTTAGGGTTTAGGGTTTAGGGTTTAGGGTTAGGATTTAGGGTTTAGGGTTTAGGGTTTAGAGCTTCCGGATTTGGGGCTTTAGGGTTTAGGGTTTAGAGCTTCTGGATTTGGGGGTTTAGGGTTTACGGGGGTTTACCATAATAGGAATCTATAGTAAATGATATGGTTTCGGGATTAGGGTTTAGGGTTTTTAGGGCTTAGGGTTTTAGGGTTTTAGGGTTTAGGGGTTTTGGGGTTTAGGGTTTAGGGTTTTCAGGGTCCAGGCTTCGTTCATAGCTTCGGGTGCCCTCGCAGAGCGGTTGCTTGTGAGGTTTCGACTTAAAGTCACAGCCTCGGGTTTAGGGTTTAGGATTTAGGGGTTTAGGGTTTAGGGCTTTGGGTTTAGGGATTAGGCAGTTGTCGCCTGAGGAAGAATCTCCTGCAGAACCGAGCTCAAAAGTAGTATGGTATAGTATATAGTATAGTATAGTATAGTATAGTATAGTTTAGTATAGTATCGTATCACGCTATAGGGTTAAGGGTTTAGGGCTCAGGGGTATAGTATATAGTATAGTATAGGATAGCATCACGTAAGAAGAGCTCTTCAGGTGCTGAAAAAGCTGCCGCTTCTCGAGGTCAGCGAGGCGCCGGAGAGAGGTCAGAAGGGAGTTGGTATTTATAGGGCCCAAAAAAAGCACAGAAGCAAAAATTAGGATAGGGATATCCCATATAAACCCTCTTATAATGAAGCCCAATAGGGTAGGGATATCCCTAAAAAATGCTTATGCTTATGTGCTTTTTGGGCTCTTAAATTTAAGGTTTAGGGCTTAGGATTAATGATTGACGTAGTATAAAAGGCTAGCTAGCTTATAGTAGTACAGTAATCTACTAATATGGTAATGTAGTAAGACGGTAGTATATTCAATATGCTACCAATACAGAAAATATATGGGGTAATGCTGGCAGTGACTGAAACCAAGATACTCCGCACTTCTCACTTCAAATCGTTAGGAGAGATACCCTGGTTTCCGTGTGCTGGGTTTTTGGGAACCCTAACCACTAACCACTAAACCCTAAAGCCTAAACCGTACTTGGAGGATCATGGGACTTAGTAAGTATGGTTATAAGTGCCTTAATTGGGGTTATAAGTAGTTTTAAGTATAGTTACCTTAATAATAACCTTAGTTTCTAAGTCCCATGATCCTCTAAGTATGCCGCTTCGGCGAGGCCCAACGAGAAGGTGCTTTTCGCGAAGCGCAGCTGATGCGCAAGATCTCTCGAAACTGCCACATGGCTAACCCTAAACCCTAAACCCTAAACCCTAAACCCTACAACAAAGCTTCGGACCCTATGTGCAGGTTGAGAAAATCCTGGGTCATAGCAACAGTCGTGGTGGCAATCCCGTACAGACACAGCGCCGTGTGGGTAATGAAGCACCAATGTAACCAGGCACGGTTTAGAGTTTAGGGTTTAGGGTTTAGGGTTTATGGTTTCACAAGATAAAGGTGTTGAATAAGGTGGGTTACAAGTCGGGTAGCTGTCGTTATGATTGTTAAATTCCACCTGAGATAGCTATATCTTTGCTTGTGACTACCCATGAACCTTCAAGTAGCGAACCCGATGCGTCCCTCAATATCAGCACGAAGTCGTCAAGCCCTCAGTTTAATGGGATGGTTGCCGGTTTCGTCTCTTGCCTACGTGGATCTGCGCAGGATGTCTCAATCAAAATCCTGCTGCTCGAAGCCAGCAGTGCAGTTGTCACAGACATCAAGCACCAAATATGCATCAAGAAGCAATAACAATGGAACATAAGAACCACACAGTGGCTACTGACGAATTGTGCAACAATGCATCAACAGTGGTGGTCGTTTGAATTGTGATCGCGTACAGTATCGCGGAGCAGCAGAAGAACCTGCCAGCAAGCAGCAGCTACGAACTTCCGCATGCGAAGTGTGCAAGTCGAGGGTCAGACTCACCAACACCACCATAGCAATAAGTGCTCGAGCACAATAAGAAGCAGCCAGACAGCAAAACAGCCGAGCAGTAACGAGGGGAAGATTCAGAGCTCCGACAGAAATAGCACCACCAAGCCTGCCACCATCCTCATCATCAGATGTGAGTCGTGATGACCCAATAGAAATGTAGGGGCCTTTATGATTAGAATAGGGTTTTGGGGTATATTATAAGGCTTCTATACTATTGCTCGAGCGAATATAACAGAACAAGAAAGGATGCATTGAATCTGACGCTAGCTGCTAAGCACTTGCTGCCGCACGGGTGGCAACCCACTGCCGAAGCTGGGGCAGCTAGAAGTCTAGGACATTCTCAGGTGGGTAGTTACCGTTATGGGAGCCTTATAGAAGGTCTATATACCTTATAGAAGCCCTATATACCCTAAACTCCCCACCTGTAGTTTCGTTTAAAGAAGGCCCTAAACCCTAAACCCTAAACCCTAAACCCTAAACCCATCGATATTTCCGAGAGACCCCGCGGCAAAATCCCTCGGAAAGCGTTGTGGAAGTACCCGCGCATGCTCGAGGGGAATTCCCAGGGCTGAGGGTTTGTAAGCATTCATTTAGGGTGTAATTTAGGGTTTAGGGTTTAGGGTTTAGGGTTTAGGGTTTAGGGTTTAGGGTAACATCTCGGGTGTGTTCCTGGCTTAAGGTTCATTTTGGGAGTGAGTGTAGGGTTTGTATCAGAAGCTTGATAACTTGCGGGGCTAGTCAGCTTCGAAGCCGCAGCATGTAAGCAGGTCAGTCTTATCAGGGCCTCACGAAGTCCGATTACAAGTCAGTAGGAGCTACGGTTTAGGGTTTAGGGTTTAGGGTTTATGGTTTAAGGTTTAGGGGCTATACTATCATGCCCCAAAGGACCTACTCCAACTACGAAGGGGGCCCCATACTCAACATTAACATGGGTAGTTGTCAAAATTATGGTCCCTTTTGGGGTACCCTAAATAATAGGTGCCGTATTACAATAAGGACACCAAAAAGGGACCATAGTTTTGACAACCACCCATATACCATCCAAGGTCCTTTCATCACTCAGTTCCACGAGGTCCGCTCCTAGTCCAGGGTTCTGCTGGTGTTGAGGATGCTGGCTTGGAGGCTTTGGGGTTTAGGGTTTAGGGTTTACGGGTCAGGCTGTGTGTAGGAGTTGATAGTTCCAGCCGTACAAGTGCACCCCTTCGATCTTTCAAGGCGCCGATAGCTCCGTCAGTATTAGACTACTCCCGTATGGTCTCCACATATTTCGTGTTTTGTGGGAGAGACGTCTATCTCAACAGGTCCCATACTCCTCATACGAGTACTGGTCTTATCAACAACCGCAAGAAAGCTACTAGTGATCATTTACCAGCATTGTTGTCACTACTTTAGGTTGTGGGCCCCAACCCCAAGATTTGAATCCTTGGATAGCTTGCCCCTAAACCCTGAACCTAAACCCTAAACCCTAAACCCAAAGCTCGCAAGAGGTGCTGCTATGCAGAGGCGGCACCGTCCTTTGCCTCATTATGGAGCATCTTGACACGACTTAAGAGCTTATGTTACGGGTGATTCCTTTTCTTCAAATGGGATCTTCTGAAATTTAGGGTACCTTATTTTGGGGTCCTTATAATAAGGATCCTATTATTTAGGGTACTATCCCAGGGCCCCCTATTTTCGGACACCCCAAATTGCTACTTGCTTGGCCCATCGGCCGGGCAGTCGGACATCTCCATGTTTTAGGGTTTAGGGTTCAGGGTTGGAGACACTATCTCATCCTTGAGGCCTTGCCACGGCAATATGGCCCTACAGGACCTACAATGAGCAATATAGGGGCCTTAATAAT
>CAJNDV010031973.1:28226-40826 GCA_905221635.1 Symbiodinium sp. CCMP2456 | reverse complement strand
AGTAGGAGTAGGAGTAGGAGTAGAGGGAATGGATAGCATCTAGATGAAACAACCTCCGAAGAACCCCGGTTGAACAGCACTCAGCTTTTAGGGCCTTCAGAGTATTAGTACCCCAGACACCGGAACACCCGCGTGAAACACCCCTCGTCCAATCTATAGATCTGTTGTGACGCTGTTCGAGGCAGCTGCCCGGTGGACCACGACTTTCCTACCTTCCCTTGGATTGGCTTCGCCAGGTCCAGGGAAGGCTCTAAGGGACACGAGCTGGAAAGACTGGCTGGTGGTGAAGACAACGAGAGGAAAAAATGACTAAACCTGCCTCCAAACAGAAAACTGCACGTCAAATTGGCCCCTCCGTGCCGGTAAAAGACTCAGATCTACAGAGTCTCATCATAGATGGACTCATATCTTTATACCACGTAGCGACACGTAGTTGTGTTCGGAGGATGCAGGTTGAGGGCCTCTCCTAGGTCCTAGACGGCGAGGACAGTTTGGGGCGCTTACTTTGGGGTTTGGACTCGGACAGCTTGCCAAAACTTGCGCTGCAGTCCCGGGGCAGAACATCTTTCAGCTACTTGGACGCCAGGCGGGATTAGCAAGACTTCTCACTCCACCACCAGCTTCCGTTTAGGAGGTGTGGTCATTTCGACGGCAAGCTCAACATACAAAAGTGCACTCGGCAGCGGGGCACGCGGGGAATGGGACTTACTCTACTATGTTGCGGAATGACGAACATCTCAGCAAACCCCATACCTGGCTGTGGATGGTTGTGTGATATGCTGCTGGAATCAGTACACTCTGGAAGAGGGCTGCCTCCATGCTAGCTGCTAAGCTTGCGGCACCTCCAGCAAAACTTTACGAGCTCGCGCTACGGGATCGACTCTCCGCCGGATTCTGACTCAGTTTTAAGAGGGCCCTGTCTCAAGGGGGGAAGATGTCGACTGATGCTCTTCTGACATCCCTCCACAAGACCTTCCAATCTGCCCATCGCTACCGGGGAGATCCGTGCAGTCCATGGTCCTGGCTCATGGTGGCTGGGCAAAGTCGTTGTTGCTGCTGGGGTGTACTCAGTGTGCTCGCCGCTGTCCGCGATGTCAGGGGCAGTTGCTGTGGGCTCAAGCAGAAGATGTGAAACACTTCTCTTCAACATGTCTGGTTAGCAGGCTGTGTGTGATCGGGAAAGGCTCAAGCGAAATGTCAAGAACCTCGTGCTTGGCTAGATTTCAGCTGCAGCAAGCGTCCTGGAAATATGTAGTCTCTCCTGTCGAACCCGCGAAACCACGGCGCGATCTCGACCGGACGGCCAACGCAAGCAGACTCCGTCTGTTGCTTTCAAACCAAATTGTGCAGGCTTTTGCCTCTCGCCTCTTGCCTATGGCGTCTTGGCATTGCACATTGCTTCGACCTAAAGCTTCAAGCTAAACACCACAGGCAACACCCTGGGTAGCTCTACCCTGGCCCGCGAAAGCGCCTGTGGCTGTGCCGTTACCGTTCTGTTGATCTTCATCTGTTATTGCTCGCGTTCCGCCTCGCTTCTCTTCTTGGGCATAACCGTATGGTGTCTACTGAGTCTACTTCGTGACCATCAGTCCGTCCAGTCGTTGTTGCATTCCGGCCTAGGATCGCCCTATTCCGTACTACATCCAAGGCGCCCTGCGGGTTGCAAGTTGGAGAACCCATGGCATTTCCAGGCTTTCTGTGAGCTGCAAAGCTGGGCTGGCTTCAAAAACGCTTGAGACCGAAAGGTCCTCCAAACCTGAACCGAAGCTCCTGTGCCCCTTTGCTTCAATCCGCTTAGCCAGCCCAGGGACGAGGGGCTTTGGCCCTCTCTGAACCCACAAGTGCAACAGCACGTAGGTGCATATTGATGTTCGAAGAACTGGAGCAAGGCTCGACTGTTCTTGTCTTTGTATCAGGAGCTGAACCGATCCGAGAAACTTGGTTCTACTTCAAACAGCCCAGCCACACCCTATACTTGCTGACCCTAAGCTGACAGCGACACAAACTGTCCACTTTGCTACGCCTTGCTGCAGCCGGCGCACTGCCTCAAGCAACTGCGCCTTCCGCTGCAAACACCCACAGCTTCCTGTCAGAGACAGACTAATTGGAACAGTGGTTGTCGGACATATTATGGTAGGGCTATACCTATAATGGGATATTACCCCCTTTAAACTGTATATCTAGACCCTTTTTCACAAGGGACGACTTACTGCCTATCTAGACCCCAAATTCCAGATCCCTAGGTTGATGGCTTTCTGAACTGCTCGGCCAGAAACCTGGGAGATAGCCGAGCCAAAACTAAACCCAAAAAAGACCATGAGGTTAGTATCGGAGCGTTTTTGCCATACCAACAACTCCCATGCTCCAAGCCTTACAAACTCTCAGAGCACATTGGTCTTGGGCTATTGCGACTTTAGGTCTGCAGGTCGGGGCTGCAGGTGTCTGGGAAGTTTGCAATATGGCGGTTTCCAAAAACAGGGGACCCTAATATAGTACCCAAAATAACAGGTTCCTTATTATAAGGACCCCAAATAAGGTACCCCTTATTTTCTGAAACTCCCATATACAAAGTCCCCAACTCTGCATCTGAACACCCCGGGCCCCACTCAAGGCGACATCCCAAGCTCAACCCCAAGCTGGGGCTTTCCGAAAATTAGGGTACCTTATTTTAGGGTTCTCATAACAAGGATCCTACTATTTAGGGTACTATATTAGGGTCCCCTATTTTCGGAAACCCCAATCTACGAATCGCACAGCCTGTCCTCTTCCCCTGCGCTCAGAGCCGCAAGGGCCCCCGATCAGATAGGAGATCCGCATGGGCACACCACGATGCATCCAGGCCTTCAGCACCAGGTGGGGGTCGAGGGTTTAGGGTTTAGGGGTTGAGGGTTTAGGGTTTAGGGGTTTAGGGTTTAGGGTTCAAAGGCCGATTCCTGACAGCCTGCGGCCCAGCCACGTGCGCCGAGACCGCGAGGGCGACCGGGTTGGCTCCTGAGAGCTCGTTGAGGTCGAATCTTCAGTCTGGGCCCTTCTAAACTTGTCGTGCACAGTCTACCTGTCTGTGCGCATATGACGTGTGATATCTTAACATCCTCTATACCTAAGATCTAAAGTGGATACACTGGAAAACATAGATAGACACACGTCAATCTTCAATGCTTTGAGGCGGGGGTGTTGGCGTCGAGATGAGTTCAGCTTGTGGTAGCGTCTGATTTTCTTGCTGTTTCGGTGGTATCGCTGGGGAGTTTATGGGGTGCTAGCAGATATTTGATTCCAAGAGTTCGGTTCAGGTTTGGTATCTAGTGATTTTGAATGTCCCAGTGTCTATATGTCCCTAGATTTCGGCTCTGTGTCCCCTTTGCTAGAAGGCCTCCATGAGCTTAAACAGAGCTGGGCACGATACGAAGCCCAATCCCTAAACCCTAAACCCTAAACAAGCAAGGCGCCCGGCCTTCAGAACATTTGCAGCCTCGTTCACGTTGCCCACGACCACGGTCAGGTCGTTGGCGCTGACCACTTGTGCCGGAGAGTCTGGCCAGGGGTACTTTTGTGCATGATCATCGTGTAGGACAAAATAGTATGTGGAAAGAGAGAAGATCGCATCGTGTAGTATGGGGCATGGGGTAGTACAGGATAGTCTAGTGCTAGTAAAAGTCTTAGTATTTGTTCTAGCATTAGTGTTAACATCAGCATTTGTATTTGTATTTAGTAATAGTAATAGGATAAGGATTAGCATTAGCAGTATAGTACTAGTATTAATATTGGTGCTAGTGTTAGTACTAGTAATTCGTATTCGTGTTCGTATTAGAGTTTGCATCAGGCTTAGTCTTGGTATTAGTCCCTAAACCCTAAACCCTAAACCCTAAACCCTAAACCCTAAACCCTAAACCCTAAACCCTAAACCATTAGTTTAAGGAATCCGGAATTTCGAGGCGAAGGCCCCTAAAAATTTCGAGGCGAAGGCCCCTTTTTACCCTAAACCCTAACGCCGCCAGCGCCTTTCGTCCCGTTGCGGGAGCCATTCTCAGGATGCAGGCTGGGCAGCCCATACCTCGGCATAAACTTGGCTTACAAGGAATTTAAAAAAAAAAGCCCGCGCGGCTTTAAGACGGCTGAAGCACACAAGCGGCTTCGAGGCCTTGTGATCTGAGACATCCCAAACTCGCAGAGTTGCACGAAGAAAGATGGTTCTTTCGGGTTCTGAAGCACCGCATCAGACAAAGAGACACAGACTTCGAAAGTAAGGCAACATCCGATAGCTTGTCCGCTTGACCCTGAACATGAAGCCCTAAATGAGAACCCCCGGCCCACCTCGACAGGGCATGGCCCAGCTCGCCGCCCTGGTTTGCGGGGCTTTGAAGCGAAGCGAGTCTAGACCCCTACTCACACGTTCAACTTCCCGCTGTCCCAGCCGCTTCCGGACCAACCTCGGATCTCTAAGCTCTTCTTTGGCACACCCGTCGGCTTAGTAGCTGGATTCGGGAAAAGGTGAACCTCAACCCGGTCCCTCGTGACTTTCCCAAGAAGGACCCAGAGACCAAAAACAAATAGTACTCCAGAAACCAGCTACTACGATATTCGATGAGGGACCACAGGCAGGCACTTCTTCTTTATACCAATATTCAAGCCTCCTTATGTTACATTATGTTTATGAAATTATACTGTACTATACTAGATTGTATCATACTCTACTATACTATATAATATTATACTATGGTATGCTATGCTATATTTTATGGCATTACACGAGGTTATGGTTTATGTTATGTTGTGCTATGTTATTATACTCCACTATACAATGTTTTATGTTAGGTTCTGATAATATATATATATATGCACACATACATACATATATATATATATATATATATGTATATATATATATACATATATATATACATACACACACAAAATATATATATATATACATACATATATACCATATGATATAACGTTACATTACATTATCCTATGTCATAAAATGTCTGTCGTGGTACCAACAATGACGACTTCTTTTCAACTCGAAGCCCGGCCTCGGGAAGGTCGCCGCCGCCCCACTCCACGCCGTGGAGGTCGGCCACCTGAAACCCCGGTTTAGGGTTTAGGGTTTAGGGTTCGGATTTGTTTCGAGAAGGCTTGAGGTTTAGGGGTTAGGGTGTTTTTGTGGGCCTGGCTTAGGGTTTTTTTGACACTCACACTCGGACAAGCCTGGCAAGGTCCACACGATACTGTCTTCAGAGAATCCTTAACAGAGCATCAAAGTAGGTTCACTTCAATGCCGGGTTTAGGGTTTAGGGTCTCTTTTCAGTGTCCGTTCCAGGGCTGAGGATAGGGTTTGAAGGGGCCTTAATAATTAGAATAGGGTTTGGTGGCATATTATACTATACTTGTAATTAGGGAACCCCCAAAACCCTGTTCAAATCAGTAAGGCCCCTACATTACATTTACATCCGATGTTTCCAACCAGGGTGCCGACCTCCAACTTTGTGAGAGCCACGACGACGCCTTAAAATAAAGGGGCCTTGAGAATTAGAATAAAGTTTCGGGGTTTCCTTATTATAAGTATAGTACAATATACTTCGGCACATCTTCAAGTGGACCCGCTTCATGGCGACATGGTGCTGGCCTTTTGCCGGGATAGCCGAAAAGTAAGCCCGTTACGTTTTGGTACCCCAAGGTTCACTTGACTTGCAAGGAAATGCGGTCCTCGTTCTAGCATCCAGGTATGGGGCATGAACATCCCAAATGCCATAATTACGGCCTAGATCTAGACTGGTCATAGTCCGAAGCCCTTTTGGGAGGAATCCAAACCCTAAGTTCCAAACAACTGATGCCCCCCAGGGAACCTCCATGTCTCGCTCGGTGTACTCCGTCTCGGACCTTAGCAGGCTGTCTCCATCATTCTACGAGAGCTTTGGCTTGTCATTCATATAGAAAGAAGCCTAGATATACTATAATCATAATAAGAAAGAAGCCTAGATATACTATAATCATAATAAGGAACCCCGAAACCCTATACCAATTATTATTAAGGCCCCTATATTATATACTATAATCATAATAAGGAACCTCCGAAACCCTATACCAATTATTGTCACGGGCCCTTATACCATATACCGTAATCATAATAAGGAACCCCGAAACCAATTATTATTAAGGCCCCTATATTACCTTCGCTCGGCATTCCTTGCGTTGCGAAGCTCGACTGAAGGCAAGGCTGGCCCTGCTGAGGCCGCCACATCAAGGCCGAGGCCTGAAAAGGGGTTTAGGGTTTTAGGGTTTGTTTAGGGTTTAGTGTTTAGGGTTTTAGGGTTTAGGGTTTTTTGACACTCACTCTCGGTTTAGGGACTTACGGTTTCGACTTTAGGGACTTAGATCTTGGATCTGCAGCAGCTGTGTTGGTTTAAGATGTTCGATGTAGGGGAGCCGAAAAAATACGACCCTTTTGAGAAATTTTGGAGTTGGAGGCATGGGATCGAAGCATTGGGCCTGCCAAGGCTCTAGCAACCGAGAAGGCTCCCATGCAGAAGGAGACATAATGATAATGATACTAGTAGTAATGGTACTAATAGTAGTAATAGTAATAATAGTAATAATAGTAATAATAGTAATAATAGTAATAATATGGGTCTTGGGGTCCACTGTACAAATTCAAAGGACATGACTAACTACGCAGACCTGCCTAGTGGCCTAGTATGGCCCGAGCACCAGTTTCGAAGGCTGATCCCGAGTACCCAAAGGCTCGAAACGATGGACCCTGTACTCTGCCTGAACGAAGGTGCGCCGGGCACTTCAGAGGTCACTTGCAGCTTTCCGAAAATAGGGGACCCTAATATAGTACCCTGATAAATAGTAGGATGCTTATTATGAGGACCCCAAAATAAGGTACCCCTAATTTTCGGAAACTCCCACTTCAGTTTGTCAAAGCAAGGGAAGGTCCGACACCCTGCCTTGTTGATCAACTTCGTGCTCTTCGAGCACAGCGACTTGAACACAATCTGTTTGCCCTTGGACTTGTACCTTGATTCTCGGAAAAAGACCCAACCGTCCAACTGCTTCAATGAAGTGCACTCGGCGTCGGCGGGGATACCCTGACATGAGCAATCCCAACTATTAGCCTCCGAGGGGCTCAGCGCTGACCTTGTTCATGGCCTGGGGCATGGAATCCCTAAACCAAGATCGTCTGGATTGGCGGACTGCCGTGCACAACTCCAAAAGAATTTGAATAAGGGCTTGGGCAAGCTTTCCAGACCCTCTTCCCAAAAGTTAATTTCGCGTCTCCACCTGCATGGCAGAGTAGTCGAAGAGAGACGTGGCTTCGGAGAAGACGACTTCGACCTTCCCCGCGCTTCGGGCTCAGAGATCCCAAATTCCGATGTCGACTTTTCGTGCGGAGGTGTGATGAAAACCGATGGTTCATTTATCTGCAGCCTTGAATTAAACTGCTCGAAGCGGAAGAAATCTGACCTGAACCCCGAGCTTTCGAGCCTAGGTTCGCGGTAGTGCGTTCAACCCACCTGCTAGTGGTGCTGGTGGCGGCGGCGGCGGCAGCGGCGGCGGTGGTGGTGGTGGTGGTGGGGGTGGGGGTGGTGGTGGCGGTGGCGATGGCGGCGGCGGTGGCGGCGGCGGCGGCGGCGGCGGTGGTGGTGGTGGCTTACCAAACCAGCGGCACCCATGCACGAACATCAAACCTAAACTCTGAACCCAAGCCGAGACGCACGAGATCTGGTAAACGAGAGCGGGCCCTACTCTACTAGTTGGTAAGAGGCTGTTGTCAAAGATGCTGTGCTCTCTGCTCTGGCTGGGAGCGAAACGCAGAGCAGGCGCAGTACAAACCACAGAAAAATATGACCTCTGGATTTTCATATCCCCAGTCCCAAAGCAATCTGAGCTCTGAAGTGTTGGCGCAAAAGGCCTTTTCTGGGTCCTCGTCGGCATTCAAAATCTTCCTGGGATATTATGGTTGTTTCTGTTGGCTTCGAGGCTCCGTTGGACTTGGTGGGTATTATGTTGCAGGATGGGGCTGAGGTGTTGGTTAGAGGATTCGAGTTTCAGTGTAGACTCCGACTACAAAACGAACTTGAGCTGGGTGTCAGTGACCTAACAGGAGACATGCGGTGGTCGTGGTAGGAAGCCGATCGGATGCGGGGCTGCAGGGTCGTTACATGCCGCGGGTGTTGGGGATTCGTCTGAACAACTGGCTTTGCACTTAGTGTTCAAGGTTTGGTTGCTGCCCGGAGGTGAGATTCAGATTCACGCGTTGCATGAAGCGTGCGCGAAAAGAGCGGCAGCACGTCGTCTGTTGGGAATTACCTGCTCCGATTGCGCGTGCCGGCACTTGGCCTAACCTTGTGGCATAGCTGGCCAGGCTGCAGGAAACGGTTGGCGGAGGTGAAGAAGAACGGCCCGTGGATGAAGTACTGCTTCCTTAGGTTGTGGCATGGGCGTCTAACATCTCTAGGGCCAGGACATCACCCATGAAGAAATCTAACACTCGACTGAGGCTCTGCGAAGCCGTGCAGCTACGTTGGTTCTGAATGCCACTTGGAGATGCATCCTAAATCCTGCCCGAGCTGGGATGAGGAAGGCTCACGGGCGGTCGCGCGGCTGCATGCTGGAGCTGCTGGACGGCTTCACTGGATCCTGTGCCTGTAGATGCCCTCTTTGCTGCTGGAGACTCCCTGCTTTGCGCCCTTATGCTTCTGCGAAAACACAGCCAGGGCTCACGTCTTCCTTCTCGGACACGATGACCTCGAACCTGAAATAATAACTATTGCCGCATTGGCGCCAGCTGCGAGATGATGTTGCTACATTCCGTGGAAGCTACAGTACCGTGTAGTGGCCCAGCACTGTAAGAAGTACCGACGTGTACCTTAAGGTTGCCTAGCGCCTTCACTGATGCAGTTTCCGGCATACCAGGCATGCCCCATGCATGAAACTTTGATGGCAGCGTATCCCAGGGTGCGCGAGAGAGGAGGAGGGTGATACAGGGAGTCAAGGACAGACACCCTATCCATATAGACGAACAGGCACAAACAGAAACGAGCAAGCAAGACTAACACTTCTCGCAAGGGTTTGTTCCATAAACCCGGGCGTCAAGTCAGCTTTTGAGATCTTACACCAAGACAAATGGAGGTGACAAGTAGTTTCAAGCCCGATAGCCACAACCCATCGGACATCAAATTCCGAGGCACTAAGACACAAGCACGAGCCGCGTGACGTGTCCGCTGAATTCCAGGCGTACGACACCGAACAGATTGCAACACCGACGCCCACAGCCACCGCGATGTTGGTGCCTGTCAAGAATGCAACTGAACCAGAAATCAAGTATGGGAAGCAGCACTCAGCAGGACTTCACAGACCCGAAAACCGATCAAAAGGCACCTGCCGGCCACTTGCACAGGATCGTCCTCGGCTGAGCCGATTACGAGAGATCAATTGGGACATGCATTCTACATTCCGAGAAAGCTCTCGGACCAGAACCAGAACTCTACAAAAGCCACTTAGGGCTTCGGGTTTACGCTCTCGCAACTCGGACTCTGCCAGACGAGGTCTCTGTGTCCAACTACGCCATCATTTCTAGACTTTGACTAGCCACTTAGGGTTTAGGGTTTGGGGTTTAGGGATTTGGGGTTTAGTTAGGGTTTACGGATTTTGCGTTTAAGGTTTAGGGTTTAGCGGAGCCAAGCATCACAATGATGATGACAATGGCATCTATCCGCGGCACCTCTTCGAGCACAGGGAAGTGAGGAGAAGGGAAAGAGAGGGAGATGGGTACTTCTCTATATTAGGGTCCCTTTTTAGGGTCCTTTCTATAAGGGTGCCGTACTATATTGGGGACCCAAACAAGGAACCCCAATTTAGAGAACTACCCAGATGGTCTTCGGGGCATCTCCAAGGCGCCTTCGACCTCGCTTTTTTTAATTCTTCCAAACTGATAAACTGATTCGATTTAGGGTTTAGGGTTTAGGGTTTAGGTTTAGGGTTTAGGGTTCTGTTTCGACCATCTCATCTCACCATGACGATCTGACGGGAGTCCGCGAGGAGACATTGAGGCGGTGCTGTAGCGTTTCTGGTCGGGGCCCTGATTGACGCCGTGCCTTGCAGTAAGCCTGCTAGTGGAACAAAGTCCACCCTGCAGCAGGTTAGCTGTGAAGTTGAAACCCCCCCAAAACACCGACGTCACAAGGTTGCGAATTCCCCTACCGCCCAGGCTGCAGACCCAAATTCTCGAAGCCCAGCACAATAGAAGCCGAGGCCTGTTCCCAGAGACTCCAATATCCCTTAATTAAGGAATATACCAAAAATCATATAAAGGATCCTACTATAATTTAAGGAGTCTTCCTTAATTAAGGAATATTGGAGTCTCTGGGTTAACCAATCGCAGCCTACAGTATTGGGCGTCTCTGCCGATGCCTTCACCCGAAACCACTGAAACTGGCCCAAACCTCAAGCCGTAGCAGGGCCTTGCGCTGCAGGCCCAGCTTCTCACGCAGGCTCTTCGGGAGAAATGCCGCCAACACCATGGGGATGGTGAACCACCTCAGCACTTTTTGCGGCTTCGACTCTGGTGGTTATGAAGTTTAGGGTTATCACCTTGGTGCCCTGGGTTCAGAGTGGACCGTCTGGCTGGACATCGTGGCTGTTCTCATGCCTGATCGTGATGCACGACGGCGCCCCTTCCTGCTTATACCAACATCATAGCCACGGTAGCACTAGCAGTAGTCGTCGTCGTCGTGGCAATCATAGATAGCAACATAGTCATAGTAGTAGTGATCCTCCTTCTGCTGGTCGCGGACGGTGCGCGGCCTTGCTATCATGTCCCCTGATCAGCTATCAGCCGTGGCTTTCCAATCCGCCCTCCTTCTTCCCAGCAGAAGCACGGTGCTTTCGCATGTGTTGCAACTCTGTGGAAGTGGCTCGGCCAGGGTCTGAAAGGCCTGTAAGAAAAATATCGAGCGGCCGCAGGGCCGGGCTCTTTCCCGTACAGGTCATTTTGACATCGATTGAAAAGCATCAGGGGTGATGGCCTCGAGATGCTGGGAACCAGCTTCACAACCAGGAGACTTAATGACACGTGAGGTTGCAAAGCCCTTTGCGCCATGTTGCTTGAAGGTGTGCAGCACAACCTCGGTTTGACAGCGGCGCGGCTTGCTGTACAAATTACAAATCCTGAACCCCTGAAATCACCCCGCTCAATTTCTTCAACCAGAACAGTCACGAAGGAGTCGCACAGACCCCAACGAGATCCCTTTGATACGCTGTCCAAGCGTGTGGGGATCGGGGTCACCGCGCAAACCAGTGTTGCAGCCCGGTCACGACAAGCATGATGCCGGCTAAGGCAGCAACAGGGATGTAGTTGAGCAATGGATAGGCGCCTGGGGAGAGCCGCTTCCAGGAGTAGCAAGAACTCATCTGACCAACCTGAGGCCCTCAACTGCTAGACTCCTAGACCGCAGCTGCGCAGTATGCCAGCCGGTTACGTGTTGGAAGTCGGCGGATGAACTCCAATGCTCGGAAGGCTGCTTTAACACAGGGACTAGGGACTCTCGTTGGCATTTGAGGGCAAAGAAAATCAGGGATTTCACAGATGTCAGACTTCGCATCACGGTAAGGCCGAGGCCCATGACGCAGGCCATGATTCCCAGAGCTGTGACCTTCAGCAGGCATAGTCGTCCAACTGTTGTAGTCGTCGAGAGGCGGTTTCAGGTTTGCATACTCATTCAACCACTATCCGGGGGTCCAAGGTCGCTATAGAAAATTTCGACACAACCAAGTTTACTCTGATACGGATGACGCCAAGAAAGCTTCCGCTGCCATTCCCAGGCATGCATCCTTTCCGCCATCAGAGCGCGAAGGATGCGAGGTCTTAAGCATATCTCCATTGCTGGGAGAAGGTGTTCGTAGCATGGAGCTGGCTTTCAACTATCGAAAGATCCGCAAACGACTCGAAGCCTCATGTACGACATTTCCAAGCTTGCAGCCAAGCTTCACAGGGGCCCAAGCGCCCCTTACCACCATTCAGGCAGTTCACCGTAGAAAGGCCGATCATTGCATTGCCTGAGGCACGGCAGCCCTTACTGGCCCAGACAGCCTAGACGTCTGGGAGCATATGGTGAAACAACTCTTGCTAGTCCCACACGTCATATGCCGACGACAACCCGGGTCTTATGAGTTCTTAAGTGCGGTTCTCCCACCACCGAAAGTGTAATTTTATGCTTGTGCTGATGTTTGGGACTTAATGACCATGGCTCGATTCCATGCGTTCACGTATGATGCATAATTTGTCCATATGCGAATATAATTCTGCGAGAAATCATACCGCTAAACCATGCGAATTATTCTCCTGGTTTTGTCACAACTTCAAGCGCTACTCCCGTCTCTACGACGGGGGCCTCCCATGCCCCCTAAGAAGCCGCTGAGGACATTGGCCGCGCCCATGGCTAGCACAGTGCGGTCTCCATTGCCGGGCTCCTGCTGGGCATCATCACAACAGAACTAGAACAAGGCTTCGTCGTAGTAGTAGTAGTAGTATTATTCCCCACGCCGCTGACGTCCAAAGTCGGGTTAGCGAGCTAGCGACATGCCTTTGGCACGCCG
>CAJNDV010031973.1:0-13585 GCA_905221635.1 Symbiodinium sp. CCMP2456 | reverse complement strand
TAGTTAGTCGTAGTAGTAGCAGCAGCAGCAGCAGGAGTAGTAGCAGCAGGAGCACAGTACGAGAGGAGGAGTAGCAGTCGTCGTCGTCGTCGCCGTCGGTGCTGCAACAGCAGAAGGAGTCTGGTTAGTGGTGAGTAGGGGAAGTCGTAGTAGTTGCACGAGTACCGTGCAGCCAGCCTCCGGATAGACGTCAACCGACTTCCCAGCTAGCCGAAGCCTTGCTCTCTCTGTGGGCGCTTTTATGGCCTTTAACCCACATACATAGGGTTAGAAGCTTCGGGGCTTAAGTCTAAGCTGTTCACTTGCAGCTACTGCTTCGTTCCGGTCAGACTTCCCACGCTGGCATGCGCGGCCTTGAGCACGCTGCATGCATCCCACAGCAAACTTTGCCATAGGTCCGGAAGTCTCGACAAAACTGATAAAGACGCGCTCGGCGGCGTTTGCGGTGTGAGGTTCCTGAGGTCCTGCAGCGCCCGCCTTCTGACATTTGGTCAAAGATAAGAGACTTTACGGGGAAGTGCTGCAAGAACACCCAAAACAATTCGACTCTCGAAGAACCCAGGTCTCTTTAGGTTTGAGCGCTTTACTTTGGATCTCCCGATGCGCTCACAATGCAGGGGACGCAAAACCGCAAAAAAAGTCCGAAACAACTGGAGACCGCCCCATCAGAAATTGACTCCGTCGGCAGCGTCCCAAACAGCAAGGAACCCCAGACCAAAGCCTTTCCAGCAAATCAGAGGAAGGCCCTGAGGTAAACTTCATAAACCCTTGACCGGTATATCAAAAGGAACCTCCAGAACAGCATAGGTAATGATTAAGGCCTCTATCTTAAGCCGATACGCCCCAAAGACTTACGAACCCGAAAAGCTCCGAGCAGAACGACTGAGCCATGTGGGCATCTGAGCAGGAGACCGACGAGCCACATTCATGGCCTCTCTTTGTTGACTGGAAAGGGAACCCATGGAGGCCCAATGATTGTTCAATGCCCCTTTGGGAAAGCAAAAATACCCGTAGACATCCGAAAATCATACTGAGAAGGAGCCCTCAGCCTCTATGAGGTTCTTCGGCCATCATGATTGTTGGGAACAGTTAGGAGCCTTTTGGGATTCTGTGGTTTCGGGCTTCTCTCTGACGCTCCACGTAGGACGAGCAAGACTTACTATGGGCCTTCGAGGACCACGCCGCTTTGGCAGTTTCAGATAGGGAGCCCCACTAAACGATCAAACAATACCTCTTAGCTTTTCTCCTCAAAGCACCCAGAGACTCCAATATCCCTTAGTTAAGGAATATTCCTTAAATTGTAGTAGGATTTTCAATATGATTTAAAGGTATATTTTCTTGATTAAGGGATGTTGGAGTCTCTGGGCACCGTCGGCTTAATGAGCAGAGTCTAGGGGGTGCCCTTAGAACCCTTAGGAGAGAGAGAGAGAACGTGGCAAGCTCTGAAGTGTTCATGCTCCGGGCTCGCCTTTCCCATCATGTCTGCGTTGTAGGCTGCCACCACCATGTCCACAGAGGGAGGCAGATCGGGCAGCACCTGCCGAGAGAAGGTGTGAGGCTTGGGGTTTTCCAACGCTTGGCATCTGCAACTGAGGCAGCAGATCATCAAGAGACATGGAGTTGGTGCCGTCACGACTGTAACATGCCGCGACCTGTCCTAACTGGACAGCGACGTGACAGCAAACCTAACTTGATGAAGCCAGTGGGCGGTTCGCCGACACTTCTTTCTGTCCCTGCCGGCGTGGCGTGGCACATGGTATCGGGGGTACGGAAGGTAGGAAAGGAAAGGACAATCAGCAGCTTGCCCTTCTGAAGCTAGGCACGCTAAACCAAACTCGAAAAGTCAGCTTCATAGCTTGGCAGCATCAAGACCATGAATCGGATGGGTTTTCGAGCACTTATAAGCTTGCAAGAAGCGGCGCCACCATGCTGTATAAAGCTGTGATGCAAAAGAGCAGGTTGAAAATTCTGCAGCAGTGCAGTGGACAGCCTGCCTCATCCTTTTCAGGACACTCTGTTTATCTCAAATCTTAATGCCTTGCTCCGGCTCGAACTTGGCCCCGAGCTCACTCAACTTCTTGTGGGCCTTGGCATAGTCCTTGAAGAAGGCGTCCTGATCCTTAGCATAAATGTCGAAGTACTTCTTGAACTCCGGGTCCGTGTGAAGAGCCTCGTCGGTTGGGAACCAAAGGAGGTCCTGATCCTCTGAGGCCAGCTTGTAGTCTTTGAAGTAGCTGTTGTCGAAGGTCAGCCAGTTCTTCGTCCAAGCCGCACCGCCAACCATTCCGACACCTTTCTGGCCATCCTTCCGCGCTAAGCAATCGGACTTGGTGTACTTCGATGCCCCCTGCTCACCATAGCCGAAAGGGCAGGCGCCACTGCGCTCCTTGAAGGCGCGGCCGATGGTGTGGGCACCAGAGAGTGCGACGATCTCCTGATCTGTGAAGCCCATCTTCTTCGTGAACACATTCCGAAGATGCTGTGCCGCCGTCGGTGCCCCGCAGCCGAAGGGAGGCTTGGCGTCGGGAAGCCCCGCGTTCCCCGAGAAGCCCTCCCTGGACCCTGATTTCACGCACTCGCTGTCGGAGGTGACTGCCACTCGGCCGTACTTCATGTCAATGGCAGGGCCACCGGCACATTCAATGGCAACGGCGGATGCCAGCTGGATGAGGTCAGCCCAGGAAATTTCGGGATACTTCTTCGCGAACTCATCGAGAAACCCTTTGGCTTTGTCGAGGCCGGCATTCGCACCGAAGTTCATCTCTCCTGCAAACCTGATTGCACCGTTGGCGCCACCCCGCTCCGGGAAGTTCTTGATGCGCTGATCATAGGTACCAGAGTCATGCCACGCCAAGCGAACCATGATCGGATGACAGTTTTTGCCGTCGATGAACTTCTTGAGGTCCTGTTTGCAGGCACGCAACTGCGAGACCTTCTTGCTGCCAAGCATGCCGAAGCAACCATCGGAGCAGGCGTTTCCCATGACGGTGGCACGGAGAGGGTTCCGAGGAGCAGGTATGTGGGCGCGAAGGATCGGCCCGAAATGGCTTGAGATTCAGGACACGATGCTCAGTATACCATGTGCACCACATAACATGTGAAACATGAGAGAATGCGTGAATGGAAGGATGGATGGATGGATGGATGGATGGATGGATGGATTGATGGATGGGATGAACGCCACGAATGGAATGATTGGAATGAAAGGATGGATGCATTAAGGAAGGATGGAAGGAAGGAATGAGTGGAAGTATACATAGCGATTTTAAATACATGAATGAGTTTGTGAATGATGGAAGGAAGGAATGAAAAAATGACGGCATGAAAGAGATAAGGAAATAAAGAAGGAATTAAAGTAATAATGAACGCAACAATGAATGAATGGAGGAAGGAAGGATGGACAGATGGAAGGATGGAATGAATGAGGGAAGGAAGCAAGGGATGAGTGGATGCATGGATTGAAAGGGATGAACCGATGAACGGATTTAATCAATGGAATGAGTGGGTTGAGTGGAACGAACGTAAGGAAAGGATGAATGGGAGGCGTGGGGTGAATGGCTTGCATGGAATGCAAGCCATTCACCCCACGCCTGGATGGAACGAACGGAATGAGTGGAATGAATGAAGGAAGGCCTGCATGCATTTATGCATGAACGAATGAATGACCTGCAGTGACCAGCTCTCAATCCTGGCTGGGTCCGAGCCTTCCGTTCCTGCAGAAGCTCCATGACGACCTGGAGTTGAGCTGTTCTCAGTCGAGACTCTTACAGCGGAAGGAGACAATGCTACGAGGAATCATATGGGTGGTTGTCCGAACTATGGCCACTTTCGGGCTCCCGAACTAGAGGGTGCCGTAATTTTGACAATTACCGATACTACAGGTGTCACTACTCGTTGGTGCCAGTCTCACCGGTTCAACAGCACAGCTTTTCGTGGAGTCATAACAGCGGACCTGGTGAATGATACAGACAAGATGTTAAACATCTATATTGACCTATATGTCTCAGGTGGGACAAAGCACCCCGCTTGACGGAACAGGGACTTCTCAATCAAGTTGGAAGACTCCACCGCTCTCCTTCGAGACGAGTGTGGGCGACCTGCATGCCACATTCCATGAGCTGCCCCTCAAACGGTGTCAAATTTAGGCCATGCAGGAATAAGACCCGACAATCCAAGCCTCCCGTAGAAACCGGAGGCTCCGAACTCACGTTGTATCTGCCCTGCAGCTTCTGCGACATGTCTGCTCCCTCCTACTCAGCAGGGACGAGCCCGCATTGTCTGGGGTTTAAGGCTTAAGGTTTCAGCTAGGGTTAGGATATCTCAACACTTGGTCCTGGACACGAAAACACAGCCGAAGCTGAAAATCCAACAAGACGAAAGAGTCACGAGTATCCCGCAAATGGCTCTACAATACCAGAGCTGCCTCACTGAAATCAGAAGGGCTTCACGGTTCAGTTCAGACGCCAGCATTCTGGCAGATGCTCGCACATCTGTTTCTTTTGCCTCTTGAAGTCTAAAGTCTAAACTTGGCAACACCCTACAAAACGCTAAGCTTGGTACGACCCTGAACTCTCTTGCCGCGGGACGCAGTCGCCGAAGCCGAAGCCCACACAAGGCACTTCCTGCCGCGGTCTTTGGCTTCGGGGGGTGGGAGCTCGGGTCTCACATCAGCTTCACGGTTTTCAGGGGATTTGAGTAGAATCGGCTTTAGGGGTTTAGGGTTTAGGGTTTAGGGGGTTTGCAAGATGTTGCTTTTGATGGGATTCTGAGACAAGACGGGCTCAGCATCAGCAGCACTGCCACCATCTTGGGCAATAGCATTGGAACCACCCCATCATCAGCAGCAGCATCATCTTCATCATCGCCACATTTCGATCTCTTCTTCATCTTCTGAATTCTGTTTAGCCGATGACGACAGCACGTGCTATGCGATGATAATGACAATGCCACCATCTTCATCGCCACCACATATGAACTGCACGCCAGCGGAGGAAAACATAGTGTCGATGCAAGAGTGTAGCAAACCACTTCAGAAGAGGCGAACCTGCAGCGGCATATGATATGATGTCAAGGTCCTAAGAGGATGAAGTTAGTGATTCATGGAAAGGGTGTCTCTGGATTTCAGAATTACTCAACATCTTGTTATGCCCTGGTCGTCATTGCTCTGCCGCGACTTCGGCCATCTATCGCATTTTGCTCTGGCATGCTTGGCTCCTCTAATTATCGCTTGGTTCCTGTAAGCAATAATCCTAGTCATCGAGGCAACATCATCCGAAGCCCACAACACTTGCAGAACCTGGGGTGGGTTAGGAGCCACATCCAGCAAGAATCGACACGCGGGATCCATGGGCTGCCAGCACCGCAATCCTTCTTGGAACCGTAGAGCTCCAGCCTGAGCCAGTGATTTCGTGTGGTTAAGCGGTTAAGCAGCACGGAACAGATGGCTTCATGGCAAGTGACCAACATGGCATGCCGTGTGTTCGAAGCTCGTCCAAGCCACAGATGGAAAAACTCAACATGACATCAAGAACTGCGCACTGTCCTTTTGGTCGAGCCCCACGTAGGTCCAAATCGGGGTTTGCGGCTCCTCGAGGTGCAAGTCACCGATGGCAGGGTCGAACCCGCAAGAAACAGAAGTACAGGCTGCTCCTTTGGAAGCACCCAAGAGTGTGAAGTTGCAACCCCTTGCTTATCAAGGTGAACCTTGCGACAGCAACGGTGGCTTTACTGATGCAATGCTTGAAGCCGTGATGCCTGAACAACCGGACGGAAGCGTGCTGTCTGGGGTTGCATCAGCAGGAACAAACAGTTGTTGGGCAGCTCTCAGGACATCGCTGCTTAGGAAACAGGATAGGAGCGTTACTGGAACGGCGAGTTTGCATGTTTAGCAAAGATGACATACTCACAAAAATGCTGATCACTGCAAAAGAGACGACCTTGGACGTCACACGCGACGTCACACCAGCTGCCGAATGTGGTTTCAGGGACTCGGATCCTAGGAGATTCCCTCCCGAGCCTCGATGATCCCTGACCCACCTGTTCTGGAAGGTTCACACTAGTTTTGCTATGACCTTACAGCCACAATAGCTACAGCTAGAGGTACCGCATGAACCTTCAAGCACACCATTGTACAATGGAGTCGTGCCCCAAGAGCATATCACAGTCACTCCGCGCAGACTCTCAAAGGCCCCAATGCTGCCAAATGTAGTACTAACTAGAATGGGGTTTTGGGAATTCCTAGATTACGACCTGCTTTTCATGAGCAGGCTCAGACCTGTGTGAGCAGCGGGGAGATTCTTGGCAGAGTGACTGCAAAAAGGCGTGGTCATAGTTGTGGAGGCGACTCCGAGCCACATCGTGAGCAAACATGTCGCATACCTGGCGGTATTTTGGCAATGAGGAACAAGAATCAACCTCCACAGGCAAGAACTTGTGCAAACTGTAGGATCTTGCAGAAAATGATGGCTTCTCGCTGAGCGCAGCTGCGTTCGCTGCAGCTAGAGCCGCGCTTCGGATGATGTGCTGCCTTTGGCAGTCCTCTCATAGAGACATTGCTTCAGCAAGCTCAGGTGGGGGCGATCAGATTGCCTGGACTTCTTCCGGCAACCCAAAGACGTCGCCCTCCTTTGAAAAACCGAGGCTAGCCTTCGACGGTCTCTTCAGTCAGGCCTCACGGCCGGAGCAACGACTTGCTGCTCTCTTCAGCCACGGTCGGCCCCACGTGTGCTCTTTTTGTCACTAGCAGCGCTCGCAGGCTTAGCTGTAGCCTCCACTGTCTGCAAGACCTTGTCGATGCCCATCTCAAAGCGGATCATGTTCTCGGTCATGGAGTTCTGGATCTCGGAGACTTTCGCATCCAAAGTGCCGGTGACGTGCGATTGGTTGTCTTTCAAAGGCGTCAGCTCCTTGCGCAGAGCTTCGCTCACTTGTGTCAGGCTCTCTTGCGAGCTCTCACGCTGTTGTTGAGTCAACGCCATCGCCAAGGCGGCCAGCTCTTGACGAATACTTTCGGTGATTTCGGCCTGGTTGCCGGCGGTGCTGGAGTTCGTGGCGGTGGCGGTCTCCATGCGCGCGGCACTCTCCTCCAAGCGCGCCACCATGTTGTGGACAGCATCCTTGAAGGAGCTGCCACCATCTTCCCCATCGCCCAAGAAGGCATCCTGCATCTTGCTCATCTGCTTCATGATGACATCACGGATTTGCATCTCCATGTTCGCGGCGGAATCACGCATGATCTCCGTGCGTGTGAAGCTTTGCAGGGACTCAGCACTTGTGTGCATTGTTTCCTGCGCCTGAGTCAACAAGTCCAGGATCATCATGTTCTGGCGGCGGACATCTGACATGCGCTCCTCCTGTGCGTTGGCTGACTTCTCGGTGGCATCCACCATGGCGTTGCCTTGCTCCGCAAGAGTAGCCAAATCGGTTCGGAGGGAGGTGAGGATTTTGTCCGAGCACATCGTCTGTGTTCGGGACGTGCTTTCACCGACCTCGGAGAGCTTCTTGCCGATATTTGTCTCCATCTCCACCATGCGGCGTTGCGTGAACTCGTTTCCTGAGTCCACCTTCTTGGCCAAAGTTGTCTGCGTTTGTGCGACACCCTGGAGCACGGCATGCGATTCGTGGGTCTGCTTCAGGAGATCCTGCTGCGTGGTGTCCAACTTCTTCAGCATGGCAGCGGAGGAGGTGTTCACAGTGTCCAGGAGAGCGCTCTTGGTGTTGTCGCTGGCGCTGTCGATGTTCTCAACCAGGCCCGAATAGGATTCCACCATGCGGTCGACGATGCTCTTCTGCGTGTCCATCTTCTGCATGACTGTCTCTTGCGAGGAGTCGAGCTTGTGAAGGAGCACTTGGCAGGCGTTCACAGTCTGAAGAAGAGAGACCTGGGAGAAGTCCATGCGCTGAGAGATGGCCTCCTGCGTGGTCTCAAGCTGCCTTTGCACGTTGTCTTCCAGAACCTGTGCTCAGTTTTAGCTAAAGCATATGACTACCGTTGGAATTGGAGTTGTTTTCCCTCTAATAACCTAGTGGCAATGCAGCCTACGAGGGCCTGCACTATGGAATCTGAAAACTGCCCTGCCCCGGGGACCTGCAGTCGGCTCATCATCATATCCTGGAAGGGCACCATGACGCGGTTCATGACGGTCATCAACTGCTCCTCGATGGCAGCGGGGTCCATGCCCATCATGCCTGCACCTGCCAAGGGTGGAGTCGCCATACCGGAGTACATCCCAGGCAAGGAGCCAGCCAAGTTCTTGCCCACCATGCGCTCCTTGTTGGCCTCCAGGAGTTTCTTGAAAGGGTCCTCCTTCTCAATGGAGCCGCCGCTGTCCTGGCCCATGTTCATCTTCTCGGCCGTCCAGCGGCGCTGGGCTGCATCAATGAGGGCATAGGGCAGGTTCAGTTCCATGCACCTTTCCGCATTCAAGCGCTCCAGGACCGCCGTGTTCGTCACCCCGTTCTCCACCATCAGCCTTAAAAGTCGGTCGGTATGGCTGCTCATCCCAAGGGTGACCATGGTCTCGGCCACCAGCTCCACAAGCTTCAGCTCGCTCTCTGCCTCCTCACCAACACCCAAGCCATAGGCTTCGGCCTTCACGCCTCCATTTGCGACTCCATTGGTCAGGGCCTGCTTCTTCAAATCCTCATCATTCACGTCGTCCGATGGGGACAGGCCGTAGAGCTCCCGTGCCGCCTCGATCTTGCGCTGGTGACTCATCTTGTAGAGCTGCATCATGATAATGAAGAGGAATTTGGAGACAATGTTCAGGACCACCCAGCCCATCTCGATGATGAAGCCATCCGTGATGAGTCCGAAACCTTCCACACTCATCATGAACCAGAGAGGGAAGGGGAACCAGGTGACGATCAGCACGATGGACAGCTTGCGGAAGTCGGAATCGCCGTGGAAGAGCGACTCCTCGCCCTCACTGTTCTCCCTGATCTGAATCGCGTTGTGCCAGAACATGATGAATGCCAAGCAGAGGCCGAAGGCATACCAAGCGTAGCGCAAGGCATCTCCGGTGAACATGGAGGCAGTTCCACAAAGCAAAACGGCCACAGAGATCAATGGCATCATGAAGCGGCGATAACTCGGAACACGAGCACCTGCCAGCACCACGAGCTTCAGCTGCATGATGGGACAGGTGAGAATCCACTCCACGGGGCGGGACAAGTTTAGGGTGAAGGCGCTCCCTCGACCGGGGAGGTCGAAGTCGTCAATGGCGGTCAACTGCAAAATGTTGAAGAAGCCGGAGAAGAGGGCGACGGCGGTACTGATGGTGGCACAGATCTGGTGCCTTTGCTCCAACGGAGCCTTCTGAGCCACTGCCACTTTCGAGTTGTTGGCGAAGATCAGCCACATCGCAAGAGTCATGAAGCCGACTCCTTGGACGATCTGGGCGATGTTGTGGGGATCTTCCAGGTCCACGGATTCCGAACACTCTTCGGTTTGCAGGCGTCGATTGAGCTGGGTGGCCACCTCGTTGATTGCCTGGACTGCGTCGTAGAGACGATCCTGTGGGGTCAATGGCATGGTAGGATCCATGATGCGAAAACCTGTGAGATCCGAACAGGCAGGTCTACGCGAGTGTTATCTCGAGCCTGAGCGCGACTGTGACATAACAGCAACCTCGACAGAATGTTCTGGCATTGCGCACGCTCAACTCCGACATGTCAATGTGAAGACCTGCGCTCGTCTTTACATTCCATTTTTATCTTCTTCCACCGCGGCCAAGGAGCTGGTCAGGCCCCCTGGCCACATGGGCCCCCCCAGTTTGTTGGGCGCACGGACCAGGTGTGAAAAGGTCCAGGCGGTCGTCCCCGCCATTTTTATCTCTCTCTCTCTCTCTCTTTCGTCGCCAGCGGAGGGGAAGCTCTCTCTCTCTCTCTGTCTCTCTCGCCCCCTCTCTGTGTGCCTGCCTGCCTGCCTGGCCGTCTGTCTGTCTGTGTCTGTGTGTCTATCTGCTTTCTCTCTCTTTGGCTTTCCCGGTACGAGGATGCGACATTCGCCGGGGTGCAAGCACCGGGTTTGATGGCCACATGTGAGCCCCGCTGTAGGCTGCAACATCCATGTGTTCTTCTTCAGCACAGCCAAAAGAGCAGGGGGACCCCCCTCTAGTTACTTTCCGCAAAACCATGCCCCTCTGTCTCTCTTTGCTCGATGAGATTCTCAAAGTTGTTGCAAGCAAGCCTCGCTGAGTCGAAGGCAGCTTGTCGTAGCGGCCACCTCCGCAAACGGCGCGTAACACGCCAGCGCGGTCGAAGCCTTCGAAAACGACGCCAGTGTAGTAGGCCAGGCCTGGGCACTCGTTTCGCGGGGTCTCAACAATCGAGGCTTTGCGTGGGGCCGGGCAGCAAAACCAGAGAGTGTCACGGACGATCTACGACACAGAACATCATCTTTTTCGGGCTGATAGCATTCAAGATATCAGCTTGATCCGCCTCTTCCCGGCCTCGGACCACGGAGGCGTCGAACTGCAGCCAATCAGCGAATCCATAATCCTGGAGAGTTACAATACGAATATCGTGCTGAGGACTGCTGACTGCTGTGGCACTGGGTGAGTCCACTTCGCTTGTACTTGCCGGCTTTTGAGGTTCGCGTCTTGTGAAGGCGTCGTGCTTTCGTGCTCTAAGCTAAGATCCAGATGGAAAATGTCCACAGAGTCCACAGGCAATCAAGACAAAAGCTCAAGATCTTCAACGCTCATCGAATACATGGCTCCGTACCGAACCAGATTGCATTGTGAGGAGGGAAGGGAGGGAAACATGGATAGAAACCTAAACCTTCGCCGTATCTCCTTGCAGTCCTTGCATACTCCAAGAATTGCTTCGACATCAAAGGAACGTGCTGACCGCATGGACAAGCCTGACTCTTCACACAGTGTTGTTACGGCAACATGAAGAATAATACTCCAAACGGCGTTGCAATCCGACCCCAACTGCTCTAACTCCGGCTTGCTAAACCGCTGTTTTGGAAAACCCCCTTACTCTTGGCGAAACGAGCTTCGGGCACATCAGAAAGCTACGGTCAAGGAAGTTTCAGTCTCAGCAGAAAACCTTACTAACTCGTGAACTTGCCTGTCCCATGACCAAAAGTCCAGCGCGCTCCCCAGCGCTCGGCCGTAAACCCAGAGAGCTCGTCCTCCGCCAAAGCAAAGAGCCGCCTCAACTCCTTGACCTCCTCGCTCTCACCGACCTGGCGAGCCGGGAAAAGGACCCCTGGGACCCCTGGGTTCGGTTGGAAGCTCCTAAAAAAAGGTGGGTTTAGGGTTTAGGGTTTAGGGCTGACACTAGTCATTAGTTCTCGCTCGCGCTGCACAGTTTGCCGGGCTTCGCACATGCTATAGATTGAATGCCGTGTGTCCGACAGGTCGAAGTGCTTAAAACGCTTCAGTTTACACCACTCCGGTCTTTCAATGCTGCCCTAACAAGTTTAAGCTTGAGGCTTCTGTGACTTCTGTGTTTGCAGCACTGCAAAGCAGTCAATTCACGTACTAGCGCATGACCTCCGGACTCAGTGGAACATCACACTTTAAATTCTGAAGGCATAGTGCAGCAAAACCTTGGTGCATGCACCAAAAGCAGACAATAACAAGGTGCTTTTAAACTTACAAATCCAAGAGTCTGGTATCACGTGTTGCAGGTGCTACAAATTGCCCTATTTCTGCGATGTTGTTTGCTTCGGGGCTCCCTTGGACTTGTCCGGCGCACAGCTGCTGTGCAGCTATGCATGTCACACCATCGAGTTCGCTGCTGAAGGGTAAGTTAAACACTATACACATGCATATGTGACCTGATGGGCAGATCAGTCGACACAGGTGTGGTCACGTACCCAGTTCCGGCCACATACGCGTGATAGCTGGTTTCTACGCCGGCGGAGGTGAAGCTTCAATCGGCAGAACGAAGTCACCAGCAACTATCAGAGTGTCGTGTACAAGTTGCACACCAGCATCAGACCGTGACCAGAACAGCTGCTGTAACATGAAGCGCCGTTTGCATATCCGAAAATGACGAACCACATCCAACAGTCAAGATTTCATATCTGCCGCAGCGGACAGGCGGCTCTGGAAATTGAAGCTACCCCGAACCTGGCTGACACCATGTCCAGTTCTTGGCAGTGGTAATCCCAGCAATTCGACAGCGTGCAAGCATTGCAACCCGCAAACACAACAAACTACACTGCACCCCTCTTGCGTTCTCGAGAGTTCGACAGCAGAAAGCAGTGCATCATTGCGTTTGCAGCATTCTACACCAAAGGCTGTCGTCGTAAGAGTCCGGCGAAAGATGCATGCAAACACTTCCGAACACATTTCAGTTGCCAAACGTGAAGCTGTCGAGAAGAGACTGATGCCCTTCGATGATTTAGCCATATTACGTAGCATACTCCATCCGCGATCGGCTCAATCCCCAAAGCTCCAATCCATGCGATGTCCCTCCGCGCTGAGCTCTGCGCCCCAGCGATCTCAGCAAACTCCTGGCCCCAGCTGCACGTTACCGGTAATCTATTGCCTTCGCGTTAGGAAAAGTGTGGGCTTCTCCTTGGGGCCAGCCACAAAGAATAGGTCGAGCGTTCTTGTAAGCATCCACACTGGGTGTGAACCGTACTGAATAGGTACACTGACCCCTTTTTCCACAGCACATCTGGGAACTGCGCCCATCGGCCTAGATGCAAGACCGCGTGGAAACCACAAAGCCAATATTCCCGAACCACAATGTGGAACAAGCAGTCCGAACTCCCCTGCCAGCACGTAAGTCGCCGCTACTGCTACTGCTACTACTACTACTACTACTACTACTACACCAGTACGGCCACTACTCCTGCTACTACGACTGACTGTGACTGGCTAGCTGAATAACGAACTAACTAATCAATCAAGACTGGCCACCACCACTACTACTGCGACGACGACGACTACTACTACTACTAGTACTACTACTACTATTACTGCTGCATGCTGGACGACAACTACTACTATGACTAGAATTGTGATTCGGATTACCCGTGTGCTGATTACCGCGGTGTTTTCGGAAGGCTACGTCTCAGTCAATCCTCCAGTGTCTGCGCGCCCGTCGCTGCGACGATCGTCTCGGCCACTTCGGCACTGAGGCCGACCTCACATATAGAAATACAGAGAGCCATTCAGGGCTTTATGGTTGGGTGTGGAGTTTGGGCCATGAGGGTTTCACCATCAAGTCAGCTTGAGGTTTCAGCCGAGATCTGTTTTCTTCGACTGGATATGTTCCTCTGGCCTTCAGGCTAGGCAGGCTCAACCACTTCAACCCGCAGACTTGCATGATTCGCCAGCTTATTTATAGCACTGGCAGTAGTAGTAGTAGTAGTAGTAGCAGCAACAGCAGCAGTAGCAGCAGCAGTAGCGGTAGCAGTAGCCGTAGCAGTAGCGGTAGTAGCAGCAGCAGCAGTAGCAGCAGCAGTAGCGGTAGCAGTAGCCGTAACAGTAGCAGTAGTAGCAGCAGCAGCAGCAGCAGCAGCAGCAGCAGCAGCAGCAGTCGTCGTCATTAGCATAGGAGCTTCGAGCCTCTTATCTTGCGTCCTCCATGGATTTGGGGATCTAAGATACGCGACACT
>CAJNDV010031972.1:3332-34905 GCA_905221635.1 Symbiodinium sp. CCMP2456 | reverse complement strand
TATTACATACTACTACTACTACTACTACTACTACTACTACTACTGCTACCACTACTACCACTACTACCACTACTACCACTACTACTACTACTACTACTACTACTGCTACTACTACAATTACTGCTCCTCCTCCTGCTGCTGCTACAGTTGTTGTTTCGCCTTTGCTGCTACGACGACTTCTGTTGTGGTTGCTTGTGATGCTGCAGCCGTTATAGCTTACATGGTGGCTACGACTATGGCGATCGGGCGGGCACGGTTACTATATGTCTACTAGGATTCGTCCTTGTTGGGAGTTTGCGACTCCGACAAAACGATTCGTGAGCCCTCCAGTCACCAGCTTCCGGCCATGTATACGAGGCTCCGGGTGTACTTGGAGGATCATGGGACTTAGTAAGAAAGGTTATAAGTACCCTAATTGGGGTTATAATTTTAGTTACCTTATTTATAACCCTAGTTACTAAGTCCCATGATCCTCCAAGTAGGAATCCAAGAGTTTGATCGACACCCTGCAGGCTTGCTACAAGCACGGTAGGCATAGTCGTCTGCTCTTAAAGGAACGCCAAAGATGCCATAGCTCTAATCACCAAAACCCTAAATCCTGCGAACATGGTGAACCTTTCAATGCCGAATCCGATAACCCCTGCGGGTTTTACAGCCTGAACCCCCCAAGACCTATACCATTAATCAATTCAGCCCCAAACAAGATACCCTAATAACACTACTTACTGAGTCCCCACATCCTCTAAGTAAGCCCTACATACTCTTTGTAACACCTTGTTGCGGCCGGACCCTAACCCTAATCCCTAGACCCTGAGCTAAATCTAAAACCCTCCCTCAAACTCTCAAGACCTTAAACCCTAAAAATCTAAAACCTTAAAGCTCCAAAACCCTAGAACATCCTACACCCTAAACTTCTACAAACCGTTATAGAAACCTCAAAGAAACCCGCATAGGTATCCCTTGAATGGGCTGAGGGCCGAGCATCGAAAATCGAAGGCTCGATCTGCCCCAGAATGCCCTCAGCGACAGGGTCATCCAGCCTGGTTCAGGTTTAGGGTTTAGGGTTTAGGTTTTAGGCTTGAGGGGTTGAGGGTGTTGTGGTTTCAGGGGCCTGTAGGGTTTATTTAGGGTTTCAGGACGAAGGGTTTTATTGGTTTAGGCGTTCAGGTATTTCGGGCGTAGGGCTTGGGGGTGAGAGGTCCGGGCGCCCCTTGCTTTACGGGTAGAGTGATGGATTTATACCGGCTTCAGGATTAAAGGCGCAGGGTTTCAAGATGAAGAGCCTTAGGGTTGTGGGGGGGACTAAGGAATTCAGGGCTCTTTTGGGGGGTAAGGGTTTTGGGGCTGTGCCGGGCGAGTTTTTCAACGGGTTCCTTACAGGGCACTATAGTATCATTTGGCATTTCAGGTTTAGGGAATCAGGGTGTTGGGGTTTAGGTGGCTAATATGGCTTTAGTGGCTTTGGGGCTGACGGGTTTAGGGTTCCAGGCTAGGGTGTCCCTTCAGCTCTTCAAAGGAGGTGTTTGTGTGTGTGTGTGTGTGGGGGCTCTATGTGCATATGGTGTACATGACATATATATATATATATACACCTGTGAAAGTATTTACAAACACATACATATATATCGGAATGCATATACTGACAAACACACACACAGAGACATGCATGTATAGGTGCATATATGTATATACATATATATATATATATATGCAGATACATATACATATATGTGTCTGCGTGCGTGTATATATATATATATATGTATGTATATATATATATATATGCATGAATAAGCATACCGATACATACGTATGTATATACATATGCCTATGTGCAGACTAGTATATGCATACATGCATATAGATGTGCATACATATATATATATATAAATAAATAGAAACATCTGTGTAATTATGTATGTACATATACATATATATATATATCTTGTATGTGTATGTACATTTGTACATACATATGTGTATATATAACTGAATGTGTCTCCATGTAGAGACGCATATGTGTATATATACAGTAACTGTCACTAGTTTATACTCGTATAGACTTGTATGTGTGTATGTGTGTATGTATGTATGTATGTATGTATGTATGTATGTATGTAGGTATGTATGTAGGTACGTTTGTAGGTATAACAATATTTACACGAGAGAGGAGGTGTGTGTATACATACACATATGTATGTGTGTGTGTGTGTGCGCGAGTATGTACATACATATATAAATATACATACATGCATGTGTGTGTGTATATATATATATGTATAACACAGAGAAACAGCTGCAGGTACATAAATATACATATTGGTATATGCTTCGTTTGAATATACGCAGGCATGTATGCAGGGCCAGGTACACATGCACGCAGAAGTCTCCATAAGTCAAATTCTATATGCATATAGGACATTAGGAAAGTGCACCACTACAAGCATACATTGAGGCAAGCAAACAGGTGCATGATGCATGCACGCACACAGACACAAAAAGGCGTAAGTGCGTGCCATCGCGTGATGTTTCGAACTTGCGTGAAGCATGCAAAGCGGAACATGCTTGTTCATCAAACCAGGCCGCCGTGCCTCCCATTCCCCCACAGTTTTCAGCTCAAACCACCGAAGCCCGTCCTGGCGGCTGCCAGTTGCGAGAAGTCGCAATCAAACTCATCCCTGCGCCACGAGGATTTGCGGGATTTACGTGTAGGGTGTTTGGGATTGACAGATTAGCGTTGAGGTTTGAAGGCTTCGGCATTTTTGGCTTCGGCTGCACTGCTTCCAATCTACAGTATCTCTGCGCGGCGGGGATGCCGTTCGATACTACTGAGAATTGCACGTGAAATTATCTTAACCCAAAAATTCGGTATTTTGGAATCCCGAGCACCACTCATAGCAATGCCTTTTCAGCAAACCAGGAAGCCGGAGCTCCAAGGGCAACACATCGTACACCACAGACTGCAGAGATAGTGCTGCTGATGATGATGATGATGATGATGATGACGATGATGGCGATGATGGCGACGATGAGAAGACGGCTGAAAGATGTTGACGATGGAGGTGATGCTCTGATGATGCTGTTGATGACAATGACCATGATGACGATGGTGATGATAGTGATGACGAGGGTAGTGGCGATGATGACGATAAAAACGATGACGATGAGCATGCTGGGCGGATAAGGAATATCAGGATCCTGATTGACAGAATAAGTTCAAGACATGCCTGCAAGCTGGCTGGAGTGAACACAGCAAAGCTTGAAGCGTCAGGTTTTGCCTCAACTGCGGCATCGTCTCCGGTGGGAGCTGTTCAGAACTCACCCAGCCGAGATTGCAGCTTAGGAGGCCATGGTGTCATTCACTCGCGCCTGTCCCCGGTGTGCACTTCGTGAATGGCCCCTTTCTACGCAAAGGTAAAATCTGTCTGTCGCGTTCTCCATCAGCCAGTCTTTCTATCTATCTATGTATCTGTCCGTCTGTCTATCTATCCATCTATCTATCTACCTGTCTACCTTTCTAGCTACCTATCCGTCTATGTCTATCTAGCTGCCTATCTCTATCCATCTATCCATCCCTCTGTGTGCCAACCAATCTACCTGTCTACCTATCTATGTGTTTACCTACCTATCTAGTACTGAGACAGATGTACGTGTGTATGATCGCATACATAATATACAGATACATACATACATACATACATACATACATACATACATACATACATACAAACATATACGTACATACACATGTACATATGTATATACTAACCTTTGTACTTCCTGGTCTAAAAATGTGTATAGTTGTGCTTCTGTTTATAGTCATAACGTATACCGTACATATATATATATATACACATAGATGTGTATATGTATGTCTGAATGTATGTATGCATGCATGCATGCATGTATGTATGTATGTGTCATGTAAACATAGTTCAGCTATGTTGATAGAACTTCGTATAGCCGAGCGCGAAGTCTTCAGGTGCAAAAAAAGCCTAATCTCAGATGAGATCTCAGGATCAAGGATTCAACTCAGGGGCTGCGTATCGGAACGCAAAAACATTGGGTTTAGGCTTTAGGGAATTCTGGGTGAGAGTTATATACCCAGAAGGGTTAGAGGATGTTCAAGGTTACCTACCCAGCCCCTAAGTTCGAGGTAGCAGCAAGAGGGCAGTTCCCACTGGGGCAGCTGCCTGCGTTGGTGCCTGCCTCACATCACTTCCCTCCAGTGACGCTTCAAGCCTGTATACTCAGGCAACCCGGAAGGCAACCCGGAACCCTAGAACCAAAGCTCAGACATTACTGTTACCTCTGCGGGTACCACTGGGGGACCTAACCTATACTAGCCTGTCATGCCATCAGCCGCAGCCTGACCGCACGCAGAACGTGGTCCGATGGATAGTAGGCATTCCTGGGTTCGTGAAAAGGGTTTAGGGTTTAGGGTTTAGGAGCAGTCCTAGTAAAGCCCGTAAAAACTCCTGCAACTTCGTATTCTGGTGAATGAACACAATAGGTGTTTGAACCAAGCCTGCCAAGCCCGTTCCCACACCCATGAGGCCCTTTACTAATGATGACGTAAACGAACTCCTCAACAAAGACCCAGCTTCGGCAACTGTTGGGTGTAGTCGATGGCTGCTGGCAGCTCGAGTGCTGCCTCCAGCCAAATGGAGTTCAGATGGGTTCAGGATTTCTTTGGGATATTGAGTCGGATACAGGGGCTGGTTTCCGCTTTAGGGTTCAGTATAGATAGGCAAAGGATTTAAGACGTAGGGATTTTCAGGTTTGCGGTCGGGGATCTCAGGGTCAATGTCAAGACCGCCGACCGAAAGCAACACAAGCTAGGTCTAGGTGGCCCCAAGCCACTGCGTACCCAAACTTGCAGATTTCCTCAATCTTCATCCTAAGTAGCTACTGAAAAGGCGTTCACTTGCAGAAAACGCCTCTGCCTTCATCCGCACGAAACACCGTCTTGCATGCTCGTCAGGCCTCAAACTTGAGTTCTTTGCAGCTAGCTGGCCAAACTGTCCAACACACAGCTCACTGACGCCTCAGCCCCAAAGACAAGAAACTGGTAAGTTCAAGATTCACACCCTCGCTTCGTGATTGGAGAGAGCAGTTTTAGGGTTTAGGGTTAAGGGGGGGGGGGGGCGGGTACATGCAAATAAAATGAGAATGGTCATGAGCCTTGCGTAACTGTCAACATCCAACTAAAACTGTTTCAACCTCCGTATATTATGCATCGCGGGGTATAGGATTTAGGGTTTAGGTGTAGGCTGAAAATCTCCCCCGCCTATCGTTAACAGCACCCCTACACCTTGGACCGCAGAATCCATTCACACCAAGCCGACATCCAAAGCCAAACTGCACTAAATCATCCTAATCCCCCAAAGCCTTCGTCTGACGGATACGGTTTAGGAGTTCAGGCTGAAGGGGTTAGGACTTAAATACGGTGCGCGAGTGGTATGTGGCTTTTTTGGAACTGGGGCGCACCGACTTATCGCGCGATTGCATCAGTCATCCACCCTTAGGGTTGTTTAGGGTTCACCCCGCAAAGCCCCCCTAAACGGAAGTTTTCTTGCTCTCTGCTTAGGGTTTAGGGTTTAGGGTTTAGGGTTTAGGGTTTAGGGTTTAGGGTGCTTCCCTCCGCAATTCTACATAATGCGACCGTATTTCCCAGCAAACCCCCTGAGATGGATTGGTGTCGTGCTGTAGGTCCTCGTGGCCTGTGCCGGCTGTTCGACGAGAAGCAAGGGTTTCCGGCAAACAACCCGCCCCTCGCGCCCTAACATCTACCCTTGAGCGTTTAGCCGTCCTTACAGAGGCGCGGGCCCACGGGGATCCAGATGGTTAAGAGCGGGCGCATACAAAAAGGGGGGCACCCCGACATCGGCACCCGGCCCCACCAAAATCGTGCTTTTTTGCAGTTATAGATTTCTCGACATTTTGGTGCTACCCGACAATCCAAATTTAGGGCCTAGTGGAAGGCACTAAAAGCCCTGAAAATGCCTTGACCCTGCCAATACGCTCTCGGCACTAGAGCGTAAAGGGTGTAGGGTTTAGTTTAGGGTTTACGGTACCAACCCTGATAATATAAGGGCCTAGATATAATTACCTATTTCTATTTTGGAGCTTTCCTTAGTATAACTATAGTATAGTATACCCCAAAACCCTATTCTAATTACTAAGGCGCCTAAACCCTAAAGCCTTATAGTGGCCCTTGTAGGACCCAAGGAAGCCTTTAAAGGAACACCGAAAACCCAATTCTAACTAGTAAGGCTCCGAACCCTAAACCCTAAACCCTAAACCATTAGATGCCTTCAAGAAGCTGAACCCCAAAGCTGCAAGCCTCTAACCCGAGCATAGAAAACCCTCTGCAGCCCCAAAATCATAAACCCTACCACACCCCTGAGTTAGGGTTTAGGGTTCAGGGCTTAGGCCCCTGATCCTTCAAAACCCGAAACCTTAACCCTAAACCCTACACTCTAATCCTATGAGACCTATAACTACGCCTCTAACTAGGTTGCCCAGTAGCCCCTTAACAATAAGGGTACCCTTTTTCCTACTATTTGGTTTTAATCAGGGAACCCAAAAAGAAAAAGGGCAAAAGGTTACTGCTGGGGAACCTACCTAAACTCAGCAGGCTGTCTTCTGCGCCTGGGCCACGATCGTTCCAGGAGCCGACCGGGCCAGAATAAAATCAACCGGACTGCGTGCCGTACCTGCGCGCTTAGGGTGCTCTTGTGAGGATTCCTTATGGTTCTAGGGTTTAATGTGGGGTGTTACAGGATTCCTTATGGTTCTAGGGTTTAAAGTAAACCCCCAAGAAGTTGGAAGCCGGATTAAGGACAATTAGTGCTTGGATTCCCTATGCATTACTCTTAAGGATTGAGGCTATTGGGTTTCCAACTTTTGGGCTTCTACCGTATGGGGTTGGGGTATTGGGCTTTCAGGGTTGGCGGGGCGTGGGTTTAGAAGTGCAGGGTTTCGGCACTAGGGGGGCTCGAGGTTTAGGGTTTAGGGTTTAGGGTTTAGGGTTTAGGGGTTTTGGTTTGAGGGTCCTGGTACCCTAAACCCTAGATCCGTTCAAGGTTGTTAGCTGGGGGTCGAGTCCAATAAGGGATATTTCTTGTTACTGTTGCTATAGCCTGCTGGGCCCTACAAGCCCCAAATCCATGGCCCAAACATCCTCATTTGGGGGCTTAAAGGAGTTTCGGGTGTAGGGTTTAGGGTACTGAGGCCCCTATATGAGCCTAAACACCAGCACTCTAAACCTCAACACCCTTCCGAAACCTTTCTGGAGCCTTTGCAAACACTCCTATGCCGAAAAATCCTACATCACGCGTATGCATCCTCTAGTCTACTAGAGAAACCCAGAGAAAACTCTTCAACAAAGGCTTAATGCAGTAAACCTCGTAACCTAAACCCTAAACCCCTAGACCCCGAAATCCTAAGCTCCGCGACTCCTATCCCCTAAACCCTAAACTCCTAAACCCTCAACCCTAAACCCCTAAACCCCTAAACCCCTAAACCCTAAACCCCAAACCCCTACACCCCTAAGCCCTAAACCTACAGACCCTAAACTCCTAAACCCTAAACCCCTAAGCCCTCATAGATCCCCCGAATGCCTCCGGCAGAGGTCGCACCGGTGTCCTGAAAGCCCTGCTTCCCGACCACCTGTGCAGCTCCCGGATCTCCTGGTGAAAGTTTTGGGTGTAGGAGTTTAGGGTTTAGGGTTTAGGGTGTAGGAGTTTAGGGTTTAGGGTGTTTAAAGCATAGGGCTTAAGGTTGAGGGTTTGAGGGCTTCAGGGTTTAAGGGTTAGGGTTCAGTGCTTTCGGGTTAGGCTTGAGGGTACAGGGTTCTTGTTTGGAAAGGGCTTAGGAGCTCGAGAGTTCATGGGTTTAGGCGATGAAGATTTTTTGCTGTCTGAGCTACGGCATGGGGGTCGTTTGGAGGTTATTTTGATTGGCCTTTGAAAACTGAAGGTATTGAACATTGAAACGTTTGTCTTTTGAAACTTCACGGGCTCAAATTTGTGTGGTGACATGGGTTGCTTAAAGAGGTTGTTGCTGGTCCATGTGGACCCTAAACCCTAAACCCTCAACCCTAAACCCTAAACAGCGCTGTTACAAGCGAAGAACCAGGCTCTTCAGGCTTTCTGTCCGTGTGCTGGGGAAGCTCTTGAAAGTTGTAGCACTACTGGGTTTAGGGGTTCAGGGTTTAGGGTGGCTTCTATTTCAAGAGCCCCCAAAACCATTGACGAAAATTGGCCTTTTTTGTTTTCGCCAGAGTAGCACCGAGGTGTGCTTCACAGTTTCGGGTTTATGAAGCTTCAGGAATACAGGGAACCAGCAATCGCTAACCCCCAAACCCAACGTCCTAACACTGGAGCACCCTAAAACCCGAAACCCCCACACCCCCAAACCCAAACCCGAAACCCTAAGCCCTAACACTGGAGAACCCTAAAACCCTAAACCCTAAAGCTTGAAAGCTGCAAAGCCTAACTTCAAGGACCAGGGGACCTTGGTAGGTAAGGTAATGTAGGGGTCTTAATAATTCGTACAGGGTTTGGGGGTTCCTTATTATAATTAAAGTATGATGTACCACCAAGCCCTATTCTAATTCTTAAGGCCCCTATACTACGGCCCTGAACCCTAAACCCTACACCCCACACCCGAAACCCTGAACCCTAAACCGTGGCTAACGCAACAACACCTAGAACTGAGACCTGCTTTCAAACCCCCCGAACCCTAAACTCCCTAAACCCTAAAACCCTCTGTGCTACATTAAACCACCCAAAAAAGAGGTAAAAGAATGGCCCAACACCTTTATGAAAGGCTACTGTTCTACATACTTTGGGGGTCCAGGTATTATACGCCCTAAACCCGAAGTCCTCTCCATCCCAAACCCTGAACCCTAAACCCAAAGTCCCAGGATTTAGGGTTTGGGGGTTTAGGGTTTAGGGTTTAGGGTTTAGGGTTCAGCTCCTCTGTCTGGTGCTTAGTAGGGAATGGGGGAATGGATCCCTATGATAGTCCCTTAAGGTCCCTTATAGTAGTCCCTATAACCCATTCCCCTATTCCCTACTAAGCACCAGACAGTCCTAGCAAACAGAGGTTCATGTCGCCACAGCAGAGCACCGAGGTTCCCGGGGCGTACTGCTCTGCAGCTGCCGCTGCGGCAGACAAGAAGTGCTCCAGCTGAAAGTGTTTGAAGGCCTGTTTCGCCAGGGTGCAGGTCGCATTTCTGGGTTTGGGTTACGACTTGAAAATATGTCTTTGAAGCAACAACTTTTAGCCTCTCCCTTCACAAATTAAAAAAAAGTGATAGCGCAAGCCGCCGAGGAGCGGTGTAGTCCATACCCGCAGGTAACTGCTCCTCCTTCACCCGGCTTTTTAAATGCATGTTGGTGACGAGGAAGGGTGCAGCCTGACCCTTAGGCCGAAGGAATAGTCCAAGAACCACCTGGGTAGTGGTCAAAATTAGGGTCCCTTTTGGGGTACCCTAAATAATAGGTGCCGAATTTTTAATAAGGACCCAAAAAGGGACCCTAATTTTGACAACCACCCACCTGAGGAACCACTTGGAGGGCCTCTGCTGTACCGAAGACCTGCTCAAGACGAAGAGCACCTGAGCTCTCTGGCTCATCGGCTTTTGCTATGTAAGGCCTTGAGCTTTAGGGTTTAGGGTTTAGGGTTATGTCTATAGGGGCTTGTATGGGGGTTATGGACCAAAGGATCAAAGAAACCAAACAAGTTAAAATCTCCTCAGCTCGACGACGAGTCACCGGTGTAGGTCTGCTTCATCCAGGAGGAGCGGAGCTTTTGAAACTTCTTTTCTGCGAGATCGATACTTGTCCAGCACATCGCTCTCTCCACGTGCAGGCGATCCCTTCGCACGAAGATGGCCTGACCTTCAGTCACGTTGGCAGACCCCTTTGGCTTCTTCGTCTTAGGTACGAAGTATCCCTCGTAGCCATGTCCTTCGAGCACCGGCCGGAAGAAATCCTGAAAATGGTCCACCTCCTGGACAGGTTTAGGGCCTTGCTTCAGGGCTTGATGCATGTAACACAGGGGCCTTAATAATTATAGAATAGGGTTTTGGGGCCCATTATACTTTTCTTATAAGAAGGAACCCCCAAAATAGTATAGGTAATTATTAAGGCCCCTATAGTATGTGGGCGGAAAGTAAAAGTCTGAACTCCATATCCCTCGATGAGATCGAGGGACTCGATTCGATAACCATGCGGATCTAGCAAATGGTGCGCTGGGCGTGTAGAAACATTGCGACCTCGGAGATACCGCCCGTCAACCTCCCTTACTTGGAGGAGTCTTACACCCCTAAACCCTAAACCCCACAGTCAGAAGCCCTGAAAGAATCCAGAGTTTCCCCTAAACATGCGTCCTGGAGGCACACGATCTCCGCCTGGGAACGCAGGATTTCCTGCAAGAGGCCATCTTTCCGCGCGTCGAAGGAAACGGCACAGCCTTGCTCTGGCTACGGGGCTTTGACTAAAATCGCCGCAGCTGATTAGGTTTTAGGTGCGTTCCTTACTATGGTAACTCAAAGAACCCTACAGTACATGCTGAAGCCGGATGCGCTCCTGTTTATTAGCCTCAACAAAGCTCCTTGGCTGACCGGAAACCCGGATGTGTTCGCTCTTCTTCAGAGCGCCAGTGATTTTAACCGTGCCCATAAACTTCAATAATCTAAAGTCAAGACCACCTAAGAAAAAAGAAGCGAATTCACACAGTGTGGCTTTGAACATCCCACAGCTAACATGCTGGGCAAGCCAGAAGAAATTCCCTACATATATAGAAGTCCAAGTGCTCGGTCATCATATTCTCTCCAGAAGTTTCTAACCTGCCAAAAGCTTTGCACCCTTAACAGCCCATAGCATGCCTCCACCTTAAGAACCCCTGGGCTCTAGGCCCTGAAAGAACCCCGGGGCTCTGGGCCCTAAACGCTTGGTCAATAGCCCCTGAAGAGAACCCCTAAAACCTTCATATTCGGTTCTTTGGACCCTTTGGGTTCATAACAAAACCCTAGGCCCTAAACCCGAAAACGCAAACCCTCAACCTTTTCCTCACCACCCTAAACCCTAAACCCTAAACCCTAAACCCTAAACCCTCAACCCTCAACCCTCAACCCTCAGTTCATAACAAAACATTATAGTAGAACGTAGGGTTTCTGTCAGAGGAACTACTACTACGGGCAAGTATCCCCCGTAAAGGTATCCCTAAACCCGAAATCCTAAATCCTAGACCCTAAATCCTAAACCCAAAACCTGAGGAGCCCAAAAAGCACATAAGCATAAGCATTTTATAGGCATATTCCTACCTTATTGGGCTTCATTATAAGGGGGTTTATATGGGATATCCCTATCCTAAGTTTTGCTTATGTGCTTTTTTTGGGGCCCTAAAACCCCCAAGGAGAGCCCAGTCGCCTGTAGGCTCAAGGGCCTCGGCCAGCACGTTGAAGGTACACACGGTGACACCAAAGGCTCCCTGCTCATCCGTGCCTCCACCTCCCGTGCCACGGTTTAGGGTTTAGGGTTTAGGGTTTAGGGTTTAGGGTTTAGGGCGTTGTTTCTTGGGCTTAAGGTTGAGGGTTTAGGTTTGAGGGTTTAGTGGTTTAAGAGTTTCGGGCAGAGGATTCAGGTTTAGGACGTTTAGGGTCGAGGGTTTAGGGTTGAGAACCTGCTAAGCAGATGCTTCAATGGAGCCTTAGAGTAGGGGCTGGTGTCAGAAGACCCTAATATCAAGGCCCCTATAACTTAAGGTATATGCCTTAATTAAGTATCGGGCTCTCTGGGAAACCTAAACCTTAAACCGGTTTAGGGTTTAGGGTTTAGGGTTTAGGGTTTAGGGTACTTAAGCCCTGAACCCTCTGTAGAGTGCCTGTGTCCAGATCTCGCCATGTACGCTCCAGGTGAGCCATCGGCAATGCAGTTCTGGCACTCTGGGACCCAGCAAGGTTTAGGGTTTAGGGTTTAGGGTTTAGGGTTTAGGGACATGGTGTTTCCGGTTTTGTTGAGTTCTTTAACGGGGCGTTATAGCCTCGAGGGTTTTATATGGTGTTGTCGATGTTTGTCGGGTTCTTTGGTGGGGTGCTATAAGGCTCTATAGGGTTTATAGCATTTAGGAGTCGGTATTTAGGATATTCACTCCTTACACTAAACGATCGGGGCAGTTCTCGAAAGTACGGTGAGAACCCCATGGCCGTGCAATCGCTCTTTAACCCTAAACCCTAAACCCTCAACCCTAAACCTTAAACCCCCTTAACCCTAACCCTTAGCATCAAAATAGCCCAAAAGTCTTATATAATAGGGTCTTTGGGCCCAAAAGCCTTATTTTATGAGTCCTTTGAGGGTGAGGGTAAGCCCTAACCGGATCCCGAGCTGGACCCTAAGATCAGGATCCAGGAGTGCGACAACGCCCTAGCAGCGGGAACCTGTGTCTCTGAGAAACTACAAGGGCCGCGGGGCTTCGGAGTTAACACAACATATGTGTATCACTTAATACATATAAACATAGATACAAAAGTAAATATCAATATAAACATAGATATACATATAAATTAACACATAAATATACATATATGCACCTATGTGTGTGTATATATAAATACATATATGTATATATATATATATATGTATTTATAAGTAAGCGATTGGAGGGTTTAGAGCAGGGTTTAGAACTTTGGTTGCCTGCGGCTAGAGCCAAGCGAGATGGGAGTCGGCACGAGCACGACCGAAATCCGGAATCCCAAACCTTAGCGTCTTTCTTAGGGTTTAGGGGTTTAGGGTTTAGGGTTTAGGGTTTAGGAATTTAGGGTTTAGGGTTTAGGTTTTGGCATCACCTTTGACACTGCAGAAAACCGGGAACACACCGAAGAGCGTTGTGCTTTTCTGGAGCCTAAGATGTTTCGGGTGTAAAACCCAACACAAAGCACATGGCACGCCGAAGCCCCAGACCCCAAAACCGTTAAAACTCTGCCGTTCGGAAGACCACCATGGAAAAGACCAGAAACTCAAAGAACTCGCGCTCCAAAACGGCTTATTGTTTAGGGTTAACGGCTTAGGGTCTGGGGTTTAGGGCTTAGGGCTAAGGGAAGCTCCAATTGAGGCTTCATCGGGGGCCTTAAAAACACTCGAAAAGGTTCCTGTGAACGGGGTCTGGAAGGTTCCTAGAAGAACCGCCGAAAGGCTTCAGCAAAGGGGGCCCTATTGACTAGAAATGGGAAAAGCTATGCTAGAAGCTATACTTATACAGGCACCGTAAGTTGGCAAGGGAATGAATAATGAGGCCCTACGATATGTACACGGACATCTGTCGGTCAGATGAGCAATCAGGGTAGTTCTTAGGCTCCTTTACATAAGGGTGCCGTACTATATTGCGGACCTAAAAAGGGACCCTCATATAGAGAACCCTAAACCCTAAACCCTAAACCCTAAACCCCTCAGAAGGGGAACTAGCAAACTTGCAGCAGACTTTCACCAGGTCAGAGTTTGCTCAGAATGGTGGTGCCCAGAGAGCCCAATACCCCTTAATTCAGGAATATACCCTAGGGTTTAGGGTTCAGGGTTTAGGGTTTAGGGCCCCTAATTAAGGAATATATCCTAAATCACAGTATTAAAGATCCCTATGATTTAAGGTATATTCCTATTTTTAACATACCCTAAATCACAATATTAAGGCCTCCAAAATTTAAGGTCTATATTCCCTATTTAAGGGGGTATTGGGCTCTCTGGGAAGAGGCAAAAGCGGAGGCCTTCAAGAAGTGACGGTTTAGGGTTTAGGGTTTAGGGTGCTGCACAATGACCCAGGAGGGCCCACTACCCCTTAATTAAGGAATACACCGTCTTAAATCCGAAAATTACCACTCCTATAATTTAAGGTATGTTCCTTATTTAAGGGGCATTGGGCTCTCTGGGGAAGCAGTAATCCCAAATCACCAGGCCTGAGACTAAACTGAACAACCGGAAAAACGTCTGCACCCTACTATAACCCGTAACCCATAACCCCAAACCCCCGACACCCAACACATCTAAGTATGTACAAACTCCATGCTATGAGCCTAAAGCTTTCCAGCCTCGACACACACACACACACACATATATATATATATATATAAAAGCCCCAAAGCCTGAAAACAGTACTATAGACAGCTCATATCCACAACAGCAAAGCCTGAAGTGCCCCTCCCCCAGCCTGAAGCCAGTAAAATAGCGTAGCCTGACGTGGTTTAGGATGTGGGGTCTTATGTGGAAGGGAGCACAGGAAGCTTTGTCAGATCTGGATGGTAGACATATTCGGGATACACGTTCCTCCTGTTCTTGTTCCAGTGTTTCGAAGCTTGAGCACAGACATGCAAGGGTTTCGGCTGTGCATTTTCGTGTCATTTCCTGCAAGGTTTCACTATGCCTAAGGGTCCATGTACCCAAATAGCACATACTTTGGCCCCAATGTACCTATATAGGGACTACTTTAAGGCCAAAGTACATACTATTCAGGTACATGGACCCTTAGGGTATGTTGTGTTGCTGCCTGTCACGTTTGAAAGTCAGGGCCATCGGGTCGCACATGCGGTGTTGACGGCAACTCAGGGTTTAAGGTTCAGGGTTTAGGGTTTGGGGTTCAGGGTTTAGGGTTTAGGGTTTCGGCTTGTTGGTGATAAAGTTTAACAGCAGGCCCTTTACACGATAAACTTAGACCAAAAAACCTAAACCGCAACCGTGTAAAGTCATAAGACTTGGGGTCATCAAGGGCTGGATTAAGGATCCAGTTCATAGAGGAGATTTAATCATTAGACAATGGGGGGGTAAGGTATGTAAAGTACTGTGTATATAACTAACTACATATATACATCTACATTCATTCATTGATTCATCCATCCATCTATCTCATTCTTTCATATATGTATATACATACACACACAGAGACGTAAACTCTGAGGGATACTCCGAGCAATACTACACGTACGAAAAACTCAGACCTGCACATTAGGTGCTAAGGGTTCATTGCGGTGGGTGTTTGTCACCATGCAATCATACATCCTGAAACCGAACCACCCCATGCTAAATCACCAAACTCAAACCAGCAAATGATGACGGTTTAGGGTTTGAGGAACTGCAGAAGCTGTAGACTTGCACATCCCGCGCAGCCCGGCACCCAAATCCCTGAGTTCTCCACCTAACCCTGGCTCCTTCGAGTCCTATGTAAACCTAAACCCTGCAGCCCTACACTACATGAACCCTAAAGCCCTCAAGCCCTACGCTCCTAAAACCCCACATCACGTTGGCTGCCCTAAGCCCTAAACCCTAAAGCCCTGCACCGGTGCGGCTGCCCTAAACCCAAAACCCTAAAGCCGCACTAAAGCCCTACAGAATAGAGCTGGGGGTCTGGTGTATATATACATATATATATATATATACACACACATATATGTATATATATATATAATATTATGTAAACCTCTATATCCAAAATAAAGTAAAATATAATTCGATGTACTCTACAAGGATATAATCTATAATCCAGTATAATCTAATGTAATGTCTTGTAACAGAACAAATAAACTGTAATATGTCGTGAAAATATGATAAAATTAAGTACATTATAACATACTACAGTATAACATAATATGACATAGGTTAAGTACACTATACCATAATGCAATATGTTATAATAAAACATAGTGTTAGGGACTCTATTCACCAAACTGCGGCTGGGCGGCAGGGTGCCCTTGTTGCCGTCCAAGCTCCGGAGCCAGTTCAGAGCCTCGGTCTCCACGTCGCCTCGGGGCTTTGGGGATCGGCTTAGTACAGGGTTTAGGGTTTTAGGGTTAAGGGGTTTAGGGTTTTGGGGTTGAGGGTTTAGGGTTGAGGGCTTGAGGTGTAGGGTTTAGGGTTTCAGGGTTGAGGGTTTAGGGTGTAGGGTTTAGGGCTTTAGGGCCTTTGGGTTTAGGGTTTAGGGTTTAGGGGCGATTCAGGCTTTACGGCTTGAAACTTCTGCAGCGCCTCAGAAGGTTTACGGTTTAGGGTTTAGGGTTCAGGGTCTTAGTTACGAGGTGCTGGACGGGCTGCTGGCTGTTGGGACTTAGCAGGCTTAACGGCGAAGTTGATTGAATTCGGTCTAAACCCTAAACCCTAAACCCTAAACCCTAAAACCCTCTTAAGTTTCAACCCACAGCAGCTCCCCAGTAATAATCCCCACCAAACAGCACGGCCCTGATAATGGTTGGGTTTGAGACATTTGAGGTTTAGGAGTTTAAATCTTAGGCTTTGGGGCCGAAAATGAAGTGCCAGGTGCTATTGGTGCTATGATGTTTTAGGTAAAGCGCTTCAAAGACGCCCACATAAAGCTGCAGAGCCCGAAAACTCGTCGCTGGCCTCGAGGGATGACGGCCAGCTGGCTCTCGTCCACGGCCTCTTCCTCCTTTGGGGTTTAGGGGTCCTTCAATTAAGGATCCGGTTTGCAGGGGTCCGCCTTTGCCCTGCAACTCCCATGTCGATTAAGCCCGTTGTAATCGAGCCTTCAAAGAACTTTGAACCACTGTCAGACTTGCATGAAGCTGGGAGCTTAGTTGCAGCGGAATCGCACCCGAAGGGTTGAGAGCGAGAGACATACATATATATATATATATGCTGTCTACATCTACATCTAAATCTATACGTCTACATGTCTGTTATATGTCTGCATGTCTACAGGTCTATATGCCTGTGTGTCTATATGTCTGTATGTTTACATGTCGATATGACTATTTGTCTCTATTTGTCTATATACTATATGCCAAAATGTCCATATGTCATAAACTGATATATTATATATCTGTGTATACCTTTATATACATACATACATACGTACATACAGACATACATACATACATTACGTGCATACATACCTACCTACATACATATACATACATACGTACATACATACATACATACATACCTACCTACCTACCTACATACATACATACATACATACATACATACATACATACTCATATCATATATGCACATACCTATGCCTATGCGTATACATATACAAGTATGTGGATATGCACATGTGTATGCATGTGTATATATATATATATATGAATCTATATACATATGTGTGTATATATATAGGGTTCAGGTTCAAGGGATGTACATACAGATGTAGCTCCATAAACCTCCGTAAACATGCACCTTTCAGATTAATGAAGGCACGCGGGGGGAGGAAAACAAAAAACAAAACGAAACGCTCCGGTACGAAGCACATGCTAGCAGCAATAAGGATCTCTAGCCCCCAAGAAACCCTGAAAGCTAATCCTGAATAGAGAAGCCACCTAAAGCTGTAGAGGACCCAGAGCCCCCCACACACACTCACACAGTTTGGGTCCTCTTGCCGTCGTAGAGCTTCCAGCTCCTGCACAAACCCCTAAATCCCAGACCCCACTTGAGGGCAATTGGGGTTCAAGATCCAGTCCGGCTTGTGGAGTGGTTTTGAGGTTTAGGATTTCAAAAGGTTACAGAGATAGCAACCATATAGCTTCGTCAGGTTCTATTAGGGTCAAGATCGGATCGTCATGATTGCTGTGGTGGGGATCAGCCAACAGTAGAAGTTAGTAGCATCCCCCTCTGTAGCCGGATGGGTACCTAATCATAAGAAGCCCCGTTCTAAAGCACGGAAGGTAACCCCAGAACCTTCCAAGACCCTATCACACCCAGAAAAAGAATTCGACGGCACCCCCCTACAAATCTGTGTGAAAAAGGATCCTTGCAACGCCCCAAAGCAACCCTGAGCCTTCACAAAAGGCCGGTAGAAAGGAAAAACAACTGCCTATCCAAAACAGTCGAATTGAACTCCAAAGCCCTGCAAAAACTTCATAAAACCCGACAGAACCAGAACAAAGACAACACACGACATTCTTCAAAACCTGTGTAAACCCTAAAGAACCCTGTAAAACCCTGCAGAAACCAGCCCAAAACAAAACCACCAGCGAAACTAATTCATCCCTAAACCCTAGACCCCTAAACCCTACAGCGAACCCCGGAAAGTTGGAACATGGATTCAGGAGGATTAGTGCTAGGATCCCTTATACTTAACCTTAATGGTATGAGGACTCTGCTGTTCCAACTTTCTGGCTTCTGCTATAAGCTTCCCCGGTCCTCTGCCGTCTCCTGGAACTCCTGACCTGACCTCGTCAGAATTGACGGGAGCGTTTAGGGTTGAGGGTTTAAGGCTTGCGGTTGAGAGTGTTATGTGGCTTGAATGAGGCTCTATCGGGCGTTGATAGGATTATGTTGCTGCGTTTGCCCTGGGTAGGGTTCCTTTGAGGGTTCCATAGGTTTATAGGATCCCTAAACCCTAAACCCTAAACCTTAAACCCTGAACCCTAAACCCTTTCAAGGTGCCTCTCAAGATTCCTTCAAGGGATCCCAGGGGTTTCGCAAGGATTCTATCGATGAAAACATCGCTCGTGGTGTTTGTTAGAGGGTTTAGGGTTGAAGGTTTAGGGTTTAGGGTTTTGGTTTAGGGTTTTGGTTTAGGGTTTAGGGTTTAGGGTAGATTGGGTCAGCGGTCTTTCAAGGGACGCTCACGGTTTGGCGTGAGAGCTTTAAGGCTTAGAGCTTGGGGTTTGAAAGGAACTAAACCCTAAACCCTCAACGGGGTTTGCTTGTAGTGTGTCTTTGAAACAGGGTGTTTATAGTGTTGTATTAGGCCTTGGGCTTAAACCCTAAACCCTAAACCCTAAATTGTAATAGGGCTTAGGCTTTCGGGCCGCATTGGGGACCCTATGCCTGCATCCACCACAGTACACAAAACTAGGGTTCTAGTGTGTGTGTGTGTATATATATATATATGTTTAGGGTTTAGGGTTTAGGGGTTATATACATAGAGGTTTCGGGTCTAGGGTCTAGTGTTTAGAGATGTTACCGGAAACTCAGCTCCGTGTGCACAGTGCCAGGTAGTTCCTTTGAGAGTGATCCTCTCTGAAGGATGGTTGCGGGTCCAGGATTTTGACACTTACACACTTGGAGGATCATGGGACTTAGTAACTAGGGTTATAGATAAGGTAACTATAATTATAACCCCAACTAGGGTACTATAACCTTACTTACTAAGCCCCATGATCCTCCAAGCACACAAGACCTCAACTGCACCGAACCCCCCCAAATGCTGTAGAAGCCCAAAATTCAGGGTGCCTCATTAGCCAGGTTTGGTAGAGCAGGCTATCCAGACTACAAAGGACAGCAACACGAATTGCTGAGGGGCGCCGATCCACAATACTGTAGGGTTTTGCGGTTTATTATAGTATAAATACAATGAACCCCAGTAACTATTAAGGCCCCTATATTCCTGAACCTTGAAGCCCAAACCCTGTACTAAAACGCCATCCTTGTGACTCCAGACCCTACATCCCGGACCCGGAAGCCCCCAAAATCCACTCGGTTTAGGGTCAGGGTTTGGGGTTTAGGGTTTTGAACCCGGAATCCAAGTTTTGACGTGTGACGATGGTGACGGCGGCGGCGGTGGCTCGTCCGCTTCCTCGTCGGTGTCTGGCGGAGGCGGCGGCGTGTTGCCTCGGCAAATGGTGTTTCGATCATAAAGACGTTATAGCTACCCTAAACCCTAAACCCTAAACCCTAAACCCTAAACCCTAAACCCTAAACCCTAAACCCTAAGTTTTCAGGGTTTGGGATATGGGGATCTCGGTGTAGGGTTGGGCCACGACGGGAGCTTCTCTCCGCAAGGAGCCCAGGAAGTGGTGCTTGGTGAAGTGAGGCCCATGCCTGAACCCTGAACCGTGCCTTAAGGATTCCTTACCCAAAGAGCCCAATACCCCTTAAATAAAGAATATACCTTAAATCAGAATATTAAGGCCCTTTATAATTTAAGCTATATTCCTTATTTAAGGGGTACTGGGCTCTCTGGGTACCTCCCAAGCTCTGTGCTCTCAACCAACCCTGGGCCGCTAGGGCTTGGGGTTTAGGGTTTAGGAGTAATCTGGCTCAGCACCCTCGCTGTCACCACTAGATGACTGGCCGTGGCTGGTGGCTGCTGGTGAACCTCGGGTATGGCGACGGTAGCAGATTCTCGACCCAGAGAGCCCAATACCCCTTAAATAAGGAATATACCTTAAATTATAAGGGCCTTAATATTATGATTTAAGGTATATTCCTTATTTAAGGGGTATTGGGCTCTTTGGGGAACAAGAAGCTGAGTCTGCGGCTGCTGGCGGGCTTCTTGGGCTGACTCGCCGGAGTCTGCTTGATGCGCTCCTACGCCAGCTCAGTCTCTGTCGAAAGGTCATGCCGGCGCTTGAAATGGTTATAAATGTCGGCGTAGACAGCTTGCCCGGAAAATCAGGGGGCTCGGAAAGTAGGGGCTTTGAGCAAGCTTTTCGTTGAGTGTTCTCGTGAGTGGCAATGAAACTAGGTACAAACCCAGTTTCAACTTCCCCTGATCCTCCCCACAGGACTTTGCACGATGCAGTATTCCCTAGATAGAGAGCGTTGGAAGAACCTGCGAAACCATTCCAGAAAAAGTGGCAACTGCTGCATCCAGTACATCTACAGCTCTGGTCGGGGCTTCCGCAAGGTTTAATGGCCACATGAACGGTACCGCTTTGTTGCTTCTACTAAGATTAAACCTCCACTTTAACTCCCAATCCCTTTGCCGGCACAAGAGTGAGCGCTCCGACAGGTTCAGCACGCGGGTCACCCGATCTCCACCTTTGATCTGGAACTCAATCGGACGCCGGTGCGCATTCCTCGCCTGGACGTCTTGTGGACTCGGGCTACCCAGGAAGCCTCATCCCCCTCCCTGAAAAAACGGCCAATATTCAAAAGCATCTAAACATGACCGAGCATGGTGCATTTTGGTATCAGTCGCCAGTGTGCTTAACCAGTATTGGCTACTCAGTGCAAGCAGCTCCATGCAACAAACACAAGCTTTAGATACATCGCTGTGATTACCGGCGCTTCGACGACCACATGGCGAATTCGATCGACTCCTTGGCTGTTCACCCGTGAACTGTACAAGCCATGGTTGAGGCTGTTCTTCATCACATAGAGCTTGACAATAGACGGGACCGAATATAGACCTAAACCCTAAACCCTAAAACCCTAAACCCTAAACCCTGAACCCTAAAACCCTAAACCCTAAACCCTTAACCCTAAATCCCTAAACCCTAAATGCTGAATAGGACCCTGATGATCAGGGCCCTGAGATCTGCTTTACCGTCTCGGCCGTTCAAGCCCCCATCTCAACCCTTTTCATTAGGCTCCTTGCAGTGACCCTCATAAGAGGGCTACTTGGAGGATTATGGGACTTAGTAACTAGGGTTATAAAAAAGTAACTATAATAATAACCCCAATTCGGGTGCTTATAACCTTACTTACTAAGTCCCATGATCCTCCAAGTAGTGTTTGGCGTGGGATGCCCCTGGGTTTTTATCATTTGCGGCGATGCATAGCCCACCGAATGTGGTAGGCGTCTTTCCCCAGCCTCCAGAAAGCATGGTGTCAATGTCATCAAAGATTGGGTTCAAGAATTCATCAACATTAAAGCGGTCGGTGTCGGTGTTCTCGTTGCTGAAGTCGCGCAACTTCTCGGATAACCTTGGCAATCTTTGGGCGATTTGCCCCATCAAGGGCACGCACACGCAAAGTTTGCGAAATCTTCAACATGCTCTTCTTGCTCTCGCATTTGAGCAGTGCCTCAACTGCTCTATCCACATCCCTGACCATGAAGGGTTCAAGGTCAGAATTTCGCAAGTAAATGCCATGAGGAACAATGTATGCCCTCAACGGAGCGTTCTCACGACTGGCGATGCACCAAGACATGGCACGCAGGTAGTGAGTGCTACGCACGACATCGCGAAAGCAACGAGATACCGGAGATTTGATATGTTCTGACTCCTGCACTAGCATCCACAAAGTTGTACATACGGGCTCATACGGGCTCTCCGCCCCCGTGCTCCAAGCCACTAGGCCCGCGAACACCCTAAAAGCACACCCCAAGGCCTGAAAACCTCAATCCTGAGACTCTAAAACAGTTGTAGACGCCCTCCAGGACCCTCCAAGTACACTCAAGCAGGGGTTTCTGGTCCCGAATTGAATTAAGGGTATGTAGGGTCTAATAGTGGGTAGATGGAGGGTCTAGGCTGTTAGACTCCTTGCAAAACCCTCTACGAAACTCCTGTATACTATCCTTGCAATAGAATCCTGAACCCGTTTGGAACCCTTGCATGTGGCGGAAACCTGTTCTAAAACAAACATTACAGGCTCTACTTCACCAAAGCCTTCAGAAACACAAACTCATACTACCAGGGTACACAAGAAGAAACAAGAACACGATAACTCCAAAACAACGCAGCTTGACACCTGCCACACATAAAAACAAACACTAAACCCCCTTCTACAGACCAACCAAAGCACACCACCCTGAACCCTGAAACCCTAAAACCGACTCCCCCCCGAACCACCCTAAACCCTAAACCCGAATAACCGAGGACGAAAAGAACGGACAAGGACGCCTCTTCGTCCTTGGCTTCGACGGCTTCTGCCAGCCGGGCGCCTTCGTGGATGTCTGGGGGTTTAGGGGTTTAGGGCTTAGGGGTTTAGGGGTTTAGGGTTTAGGGCAGTTTAGGTTGAAGGGGTTTTGTTGGATTTCAACTCGTGGTACAACGCTTTTGCAGGGTGCTCCTACGTCTCTTTTTATATGTTTTTTTGCGTTTCAAAAAGACTTGTCAGTGTTGCTTGGATTCGGGTTCAGGCTCGTCTTAGTGCCTTGAAAGAGGATTTAGATCAGGGTTGGGGAAGAAGAGAGGGATAGTACAGAGGCTTACATGGCCTTTGAGCTCTGCTTATGATTTGTGTCGTTCGCTTGGTTTTTTGTCTATACTGGACTTTTGGTGAAGTAGTCATTATGGTCTAGAGTCTAGGAGTTTAGGGCTTGCGGTTAACGAAGGAAACCTGTGAGATGGGCCTTCATAGAAATATGCTGGCTTGACCCGGCCATCCTTAGCCGGGGCTTTACGCTGCGAGGCTTGACAGCTGTATGGACAAACACGCCATCATCAAAATAAGGTCGAGTCTAACTGGACCTACAAGCAAACCCTAACACCCCACAGGTCCAAACCCTAAACACCCAACACCCCCAAACCCTAAAACCCTCAACACCGAATCCCAAATAAACCTAAAATCCTAAAGCCCCCAACCCTGAAACCCTATAGATACTACATATTAGAGCCTTTTTCCTACAGATAAAGACAAGCGAACTCCCTCAACCCTAAACACCCTAAATCGTCAACCCTGAACCCGCAACCCTAAACCCTGAACCCTTAAACCCTAAACCCCATAAACCCTCAAGCCTAAACCTTAACCCTCAACCCCTAAAACCCTAAAACCCTAAAACCCTAAACCCTTAAAACCCTAGACCCCTAAACAAAGAGAACCCTAAACCTTTAGCCCCAAAACCCTTAAAGCCCGAAGCTCCAAACCCCTAAACAAAGAGAACCCTAAGCCTTTGTTATAAAAAAAAAACCCTACAGATACCATAGCCATAGTAGTACAGGGCCTTGTTTTTGAAAGACAAAGAACAGCGAACGAACAAAGAGAACCCTAAAACCCTAAACCCTACAAAAACCCTTAAAACTCTCAAACAACTAACAAAGACAAGCCCCTAAGCCGGCCTACTATAGATACCATAATGGTATAGGTCCTTTTTTTACGAAAGGAAAAGAACAGCGAACCAAAAAGAAACCCTAAGCCAGCCGTCCTTCGAGGAGCTCGGCATCCAAGGCTTCTCTCGCCAAGGCCGCTGCCACCTCTGAGCGGGCTATGGGGGGTTCAGGTTGAGGGTTGGGGGTTTATGGTTTTTTCTTGAGGTTTGGGTGGGTTTTTGGGGGTTTACTGGTTTAGGGTTTAGGGGTGTGGGGTTTGGGGGTTTAGGGGTTTTGGGTTTAGGGCTTTAGGGACAGTTTTTTAAAGGCGCCTTAGGGGTTCCTTTCAAGGAAATACTGCTCAGAGAACATCGTGCTCATTCCGCCGTGTGTTTGTCGGAAGTTTGCGAAAAAGTCCTGCAACTCTACGGCTACGTTCTACGGTTCTACTGGCAACAAGAGCTTCCTACACAATTCAAAAGTGAGCTGGTGTTTCACCACACAATCCTTCAAGACACACAAGAAACGAGCGGATGCGACTGCAATCCAAGGGAAGGCCTTTGTGGTGTTGACAAGCACCACTTGCATGCAAGATGTAGCAGTCGCCGTGGTGAAGCGCATATGCGTTTCGCCCTCCATGATCCACAGCATGATGGCGCTCTCCCGCTGGAATATGTCCACGGTCCGCAAAGCAAGAACGGCCACTGCAGCTGTCATGGGCTTTGTCATATACGTAGACACACTAGGGTACTTGTTCGCAATTCTCGTCTTGTGTCTTGAAAAGGATGAAATGGGAGCACTTATGAAGTGGAACGGCGCAAGCTTGAAGCTGAAGATGCAGACAAAAGCAGAAATGCAAAGTACTCATGTGTGGCATGCAGGTCTCATGCGAATTGGTGTTCCTGTCCATTGGACGCAGCGACATGTCACTCATCTGCAACAGACAGCCATCTCTGGTCTCAGGAGAATTGGTGTTCTTGTCAACTGGATGCAGCAACATGCCAGTCCTCTGCAACAGACTGCCATCTCTGTCTAATCTGGACCAACTCGAGAGAGGGGCGTTCACCTGCCGACATGGATTGGAAGGTCATAACTCAACCGTAAGCCGTTCAAGAGGAATCCTTGAACTCTTCTTCAACTGGACCAAGGCTGCCCACATACGTGGCGCTGATTTGCTCAGAATTTACAAGTCGTTTCCATATATGCTGATAGGTATGTATTTGGGACATGAAGGAACGGTAACACTGGCCGGCAGGGTCATATACGTAAAGCAAGACATGACACAGCGCATTGTCAGCCAAGCCCAACATGGCTTCTTGTTTGCATGCCACTCTACGGGCGCATCAGAGGCAGCAGTGAGTTGTCATCCGGACGCTCGAGTCAACATACATCAGCTGTGTACGCAAATCAGTGACAGCAGAACACATCGAAGCCAGTCGTTCCCCAACCACACGCTCGATTTCACAAACACCCACTCTACAGGCGCAGCAGTGACAGCAGAACACATCGAACCCAGTCGTTCCCAACTGCGCGCTCGATTTCACAAACACCCACTCTACAGAAGCAGCAGTGAAAGGAACACACGCCCTCAGCAGGAAAATGTGTATAGCGGTACTGCTCTCTCCGCTACATATGTGGGTTGCGTTCTACTTGCAATTATCTCTAAATGCGCCAACATGCAGCACATCTTGATGTAGAGTTTATACAGACATACACGGTTGCAGTGTATGATTGCATGCAGGTTGCCGTCGTCTTCCTCGGTCGCCACACATACTCGGCCATCATGCGGACAGTACCTGTCATGATCCCGTTAGTAGACTTTTCACACATGCCAGCCGCTCGAAACATATCCCATCACTCACAAGTTTTGGCGCGAGCATGAGGTATCACTCCTCAAGGCCCCGGGAACGAAGACTTCGGGAACGCAACCGGCAATTATCATGGCGGTCGGGAAAACCCACGACGGAGAACTTCGCATGTATCACACCGCTGGGGATGCCCTTTGGGAAACCCAGGGTACAAAACACCGTCGGCGTCTGGCTTGCCGCGGTGGTTGGGGGCCGGGTCCCCTGGAGCGAGGAAAGGGTAACTACTCTTCCCGCGTCGGGGTACCTTCTTAGAAGGGCCCTCCGCTAACTCCTCGGGTGGCCCCTTGCCCCCCTTTTCACCCTTCCTCTCCTCCTTGTCCTTCGCTGCGTCAGCCGCTGCCACCGGTTTAGCTTTCACCGCCTTCTTCGCGAGAACCGGCGCCTCCTCCACGGCGTCTTCGCTAGAGCTGGAACTGTCGGATGAAGTTTCGCCCTCGGACGAAGTTTCGCCGAGGAGCGCGTCGTAGGACGAAACTTCATCCGACAGCTCCCCTCCCAGCTCTTTGATCTCTGCCTCGAGCCTCCGTACCCTGGCTTTGGCCTTCTTGCAATCTGGGCATCTCTTGTTGAAGATATCCGCGAGTGTGGCGGTTTTCTTCCGAAACATAACCCGCTGGATACGAAGGGTTCGCTTGACGTCCCTTAAAGGGTTTCATAAGGATACTATGGGGTTTATGGGTTTAGGGTTTTGGGATTAAGGGTTCCTTTAAAGGGTTCCATAAGGATGGGGTTGAGGGGTTTTGGGGTTTTGGGATTAGGGGTTTAGGGTTTAGGGGGTTTCGGTTTTAGGCTTAGGGGTTTAGGGCTTAGGGGGTTTAGGGTGTAGGGGGTTTAGGGGTTTAGGGTTGAGAGTTTTGGGTTCAGGGCTTTAGGGGTCAGGGCCAAGGGTTGAGGGTGTAGGGCTTTAGGGTTGTGGTTTGAGGATTCGGTGTTTTGGGGCCTTTTAGGGTTGAGAGGTTTAGGGCTTACTGGGTTAGCATGTTTGGTTTTTAAAGTTGTTGAGGTTTAGGGCTTGGGCTTGGGATTCGGGGTCTAGGATTTAGGCTTCGGGGTTCAAGGCTTTGGAGCTTAAGTTTAGGCTTTGGGATTCTGGGTTGCAGGCTTCATAACCCTAAACCCTAAACCCTAAACCCTAAACCCAAACCCTAACCCTAAACCCTAAACCCTAAACCCTAAACCCAAACCCTAAACCCTAAACCCTAAATCCTACCTTTTGTTTACAGGGCTCTTGCAGCGTTCTCATAGTGTTTCATAAGGACTTCGAGCTCGAGTTGAAGTTAGGCTCGGTCCACCCACTGCTAAGGAACCCCTGAACCCTATAATATCCTTATCGAACCCTTTAAAGGAACCCCTAATCCCAAAGCCCTAAACCCAATGGTAGTTATTCTGCCCGAAGCTGTAGCATAATCGCGACGGCTTCAGGGCTTCGGGGCATCAAGGCTTTGGTCTGCCTGCTATAGATACCATAATGGGATTGAGGTTTTGGGTTTAGGGTTTAGGGTTTAGGGTTCAGGGTGATGGGTTTAGGCGTTAGGGTTCTTGGTTTGGCGTTCCGGATTTAAGATTTAGGGATTTGTACGGCTGTATGGGTACTTCTCTAGATTAGGATCCCTTTTCAGGTCCCTAATATAGTACGGTGCCCTTATAAAAAAGGACCCTAAAAGGGACCCTAATTTAGAGAACTACCCATATACTGTTGTATGTCCAAGCTGAAGGACTGGCAAAGGCCCACACTAGACAGCAACCCCACCTCCTCTTGACAGTTCATGCACACAAGCAGCGCGTGACTGTGGGTTTGTTTTACATAGTTTACGCTGTTCGGGCATTTTCGTGAGCCAGATCGTACCAGCTATGCTTGCTGGGTTTAGTGCAGAAAATTCTGGCTGTCCACAGAACGCAAACCCTCCGGGCTGCATTCTACAACCCAACAAGTGTGAGGGCGATGCTGCTGCTAGACTAGACCCCCAAACCTCTGCGGCATGCTGAGAAACCAAAATCTGTCACCAGGTAGACGTCTTAATTAGACATGACTAGCTGTGTGATATGATACACCCCCAAGCCGAATTCAATTTCCTCCGTCTCGATTACCTGAGCCCCGTTTGGCCCAGCAAATACAGGCAAACGGGCGAATCTCGACCTCTCTGACCCCCGCTCCAAACCTCCTTAATCCCTTGCAGAAGACCTATGTTACCTATACGACCTTTACAGTTGCAAAACCCATATACCTTTTTCAAAACCCCTGCATCCAAAGCATTCAGTGCCCCAAAGCCAAAAGCCCTGCTCATCGCCCTAACCCTGGACCCGAAGACCCTCCCAAACGCCTCAGCAACCGCCCCCAAAACATGCAATGTACCCAGAACCCAGAACCCCACATGCCCTAAGCCCTAAACCGCAAAACCCTAGAACCCCAGAATCCTAAACCTTAAACCCCTAAACCCCAAACCCTAAACCCCTAAACCCTAAACCCTAAACCCTAAACCCTAAACCCCTAAACCCTAAACCCTAAACCCCTAAACCCTAAGGCGCTTTTAACGGCCCTTACTCTGGTGAGCCTTTTTCTTGTGGCTCCGGCCCTGAGGGTCAGTACCTGCTTTGAGCGAGGGTGTTGGAATGCTTTAGAAGTATATATATATATATAAGTTTAGAGTTTAGGGTTTAGGGTTTAGGGTTTAGGGATATATATATATATATATATATACATATACACACATAAACGAACACATACATACTTACATACATACATACCTACCTACCTACGTAGGTATGTATGTATGCATGCATGTACGTACGTACGTACGTACGTACGTACGTACGTACGTACGTATGTATGTATGTAGGCATGGATGTATGTATGATGTATGTACGTATGTATGTGTGTATATATGTTTGGATAGATAGTGGCCGTGCGGGGCCTGGCACGACCCATCACCCTAAACCCTGAACCCCAACAGCAAGCCTAAGATGCCCTAAAACCTTAAGTCAAACCTTTCCCAAGAAGATCAATACGAGTTTACACAACTGTTCGGGCTTGCGTTCTGGCGGGTTCATAGGGTGTTTTGGGTCTTCCAGGTCCGGAACCCGAGATCGCGCGGTTTTCGCCACAGGAACATTGGGCTCATAGGAGTAATGCTGCGTGACACGAGCACGATGGCCTCCCAACAGCCCCTGAACCCCGAAGCCTAAAAAATTGCAGGTTTTAGGGTCTAGGCTGTCTTTCGAAACCTCGAAGTGCGAATAGCCCTCCCCCGTGAGCCTGGCGGCTTCGCTGCCACCGGGGCCTCAGGTGCCTTCCATGGGGTCCGGTGCCGGGGGTAGGGGGCGGCAGTGTGGCAACCTTAGAACAACAGGCTTGAGGCTGATATAGGGGCCTTACTAATCAGAACAAGCCTTTGGGGCCCATTATGCTATAACTATAATGACGAACCCCCAAGATAGTATTGGTAATTATTTACGCCCCTATATTAAGTCTTGCGACCTGGACCAAGCATCTAATCTTCGCGTCCTCCCTCATCTGTCAAAATCGTCTGTCTTAAACCCCAAGAAACCTGAAACCGTACACCCCCTGCTCAAAAGCTCAGAGGCCTCAAAACAAAATCGCAACGACGGCAGCCATAGACTCAGTTTTCTGCGAACTAGACATTTCTCCGATTGATTTGACGGACTGCTGAAGCCTCAATAACTGCGGCGGCTAACTGCAACAGCTGTCAAGTCTCAACGGCCTAGGAATCCTTCGGTACTGACACTCTCTTGATCTGATATTTGCCCTGAACCCTATAAACCTTAAACCCTAATCCTTGTCCTCTGAACTTTGGGGGTTCCTTTGGCGAAGTTCCTGAATCAATCAGGAATATCCAGGTCACTCCCTTGGGGTTTAGGATTCAGGGTCCAAAACCCCTAAACAAAACCCTACAGCCTACACCCTCAACCATGATTGCCACGGACCTTGGGGGGCTTGGCAGCAGCCTTCACCGCCAACTTGGGTGCCGCAGCCTGCATTGACTTCGACAGGCGCATGTACAGTAGGCTGGGTTTAGGGTTTGGGGAGGATTGGGAGACTTGGACGGGTTTGGCGATCCGCGACATAGCAAAATGAGGTTATAAGCACCTGGCAAAATGTTACGTGCCTTGAGTAACCCTATGTACCGCATGTCCTGATTCTCCGGATACCTTTTACCGTGGATCCGATACATGAGATACAGAAAGCCTTGTTATTGGTCGATGTGGCCTTTGAGACCTCAAGAGCCAGCACCAAGCCCGAAACCAAGCTTGACTGCCGCCTGCTCAAAATTTGCTGTGAGACACCGTCTTCAGGGTACTTGGAGGATCATGGGGCTTAGTGACTAAGGTTATGAATAAAGCAACAATAGTTATAACCCACTTGTGGGACGTATATCCATACTTACTCAGTCTCATGATCGCCCAAGTATTCGGGGGGTCCTGGAAGGCCTGCAAACACAATCGGACTTTGCATTTGGCGTTGCCGGTACTGGAGGGAACATGTCCCTGATTTTCGAAACCATAATACACTTTACTTACACAATCAGTCAATGAATCCAAAGCAAAGTCAAAGTAAAACGACAAAGAAACACATCGCACACACATGTGTAAATAGGAGTGTGAACCTATACGAGAATACGAATACGCATCTTCCAGGAGTCTGGCAACCTGCAACTCTCGAAGCCCTCAAAAGCCACAACCACAAACCCTACACGACTCAAACCCGAAACGCTGCCTTCGCCAGAGGGTTGGGCAAGGCATCCGCGGCTTTCTTGGCCTGCAATCGCATGATGGGCCCCATCTCCCTGGTATCCCCAAGGTTCGCTAAGAATTCCTAGTGGCCTCATGCCCATTGAACCACCTCCCTCAAGGTTCCTAACATCGCAGAATCCGGGTGCTTGGGGTTTGTTGGAGTTTTAAGTTCCCAAGTAGTCTAGGGACTTTTATAATCTTAATACGGTTTTGGGGCCCAATATACTATAGTTATAACAAGGAACCCCCAAGACCCCTACGTGAAGGTGTCTCAGGATTCGAGCCTTGGGCCCATGTAAAGCCTTGGGCAACCCTTCCAAAACCTTCTAAGACTGTGGGTTGTGGAAGCGTGTTTAAAGGGATTTGCTTTGCGCTTCAACTCAGTTGTTTAGCGGGCAGGGGCTTAGGCCTAAAAGTTAAAAAATCCACAGATTTCAGGGTTCAGGGTTTAGGGGTTTAGGGTTTAGCGATGTTTTAGGGTTTGGGTTTGGAGATTGGAGTTACTGTTTAGGACCCTCGGAATGCCCAGGAGCTTTACACAGAATGGTCTCTGAAGCCGCAGGCCTGTGAGCCTAAGGGTGAACGTTTTCGGCAGGTTTGGGCAAACCGCTTTTGGGGCTGCCTAGCTCTATTTTGCCAGGTTCGGGGTTTAGGAATGGTTTTAGGGTTGGGATGTTTTCTACGGTGTGAACTTGTCGCCAAGAACGGTAGCGAGCCGCAGCAACCAGGCCTCCGCGTAAATAGGGGCATCGGATATGATAAATACGGTTTAGGGTTTAGGGGCGAGTCTGCAACATCGGAATCTGCATTAACCGGATTTCGCATGAGCCACCTGAAATATGAACCCTGTTGCCAGTGATGTTGCTGCTGCCACAGACGCTGAGGAATTGCTTGGTGTCCTCCCTCCCCAATACAAAAAAACAAGCCATATCACTGTAATTCACTCGGAAACCTTGAAGCCCTAAACCATATGCCCGACAGAATCCTAAAGCCCAGAACCCCAAAGCCCCAAGCCTAAACCATCCCTAACCCCTAATGTATTGGGGGGTCCCCCTGCGTGGGGGGTCGACAATACGTTACAACCCTGGCGGATCCCTAAACCCCAAAGCCCTGAACCATATCCCAACAAAATCCTAAACCCCTACACCCCAAAGCCCTGAACCATATCCCAACAAAATCCTAAACCCCTACACCCCAAAGCCCTGAACCATATCCCAACAAAACCCTAAACCCCTAAACCCTAAACTAAGGCACGGCCTCCGTTGTGCTACGCGTAGCCGTGCCGCAGCGATGCGTTTCC
>CAJNDV010031971.1:23116-38529 GCA_905221635.1 Symbiodinium sp. CCMP2456 | reverse complement strand
ACCCTAAACCCTAAACTCTAAAAAGCTCCGAAAGGCTGCGTCCCCGACCGCCTCGTGGGTGCTTTGGCGTCCCATTTCCGGCCGGAGGAGCTGGCGGAACTCCAGGACGGGAACCGTGTGGTTTAGGGTTTAGGGTTTAGGGTTTAGGGGTTCCTATTTTGAAGCCCGTGCTGAGGGTTCTTCGGTCTTTTTTAAGGGTTCCCTTAAAGGGTTCCTTTAAAGGCGTCTTTGAGGGTTTCTTTAAAGGCTTCTTTAAGGGTTCCTTTAAAGGCTTTTTGAAGGGTTCTTTTAAAGGCTTCTTGAAGGGTTCCTTTAAAGGGTTCTTTAAGGGTTCCTTTAAACGGTTCTTTAAGGGTTGCTTGAAGGGTTCTCCGAGGGTTCGTTTTTGCTAGTTCTTAAAGGGCTCCTTTACGGGTTCTCTTACTTTACGGGTTCCACTCAGGCTAAAAGGGTTCCTGAAGGGTCTCTCTGAGGGTTCCTCTAATGGGTTCTTCAAGGGTTTCTTTACGGGTTGTCTTTGGGTCCTTTTTGGGGTGCCCTATTTTAAGGTTCCCGGTTGAAGGGGGTGCAGGATTCAGGGTTTCGATTTCCTGTTTGAAGGGTTCCTTTCAGACTTTCAGGGTTTCTGTAAGCATTCTATGAGGCCGGGTTGGGGCTTTAGGGCTTGAAGTTCCGGGTGCGTGATATTTGTTTCTAGATCTGTGTGTTTCGAAAGGCCCCTGTTTGTTACCTACAATTCGTGCGTGCTACTAGCAGTGGTCATTTCGGGTGACTCAGTCTACGTGCTGTAACTGGGGCTGTCTTTGCTGGATCTGTAGGGTTGACAAGGCTTAGAGAGCTGTAGGGTGTTGTAGAGCTACTGGCGCTTCAGCTTTGAGTTCCTCCTTCGATTGCGTTTCTGAGGGTGGGTGGGGGTTGATGGTTTCCATGTTGTGGCTTTAGCGCTCAGGCTTCGCGGATCGCATGACTTTCCAGATTGATAAGTTCTAAAGTTATCATGCATAGTTTGGGACTTGGGATTTTTGAACTTGGTATCTAAACGATTGCCGTGCTGTGTTGGGGCCAATGTGTGGATTCGCTGCTTTGGGTTCGGTATTCGGGTGTAGGTCATAGTGGCATGAACAGCCAGTTAGTACGTAGGGGTAAAACAGAAGACTAATAGAACAACGGCATTATGATGGGTATGTATAGCTCTACCTACGACCTACTTACTAACCCTAAAGGCCCATGTGCCCAGGCAAGGCAGTATATACTTTGGCCCCAACGCACATATATAAGGACTGCTTCAAGGCCAAAGTATGTACCATTTAGGTACCTGGACCCTTGAAACCTAAACCCTACAGAACCCTTATAGAAGCCGCGGTGTGTACCATCCAGGTACCCGGACCCTGGAACCCTAAACCCTATAGAACCCTTCTAGAAATCGTATGGTACCCAGACGAGAAGCCTTCAAGAGGGTACCTGGACTGTTAGGGTTTAGGGTTTAGGGTTTAGGGTTTAGGGTTTAGGGTTTAGGGTTTAGGGTGTAGGGTTTAGGGTTTAGGGTTTAGGATTTAGGGTTTAGGGTTTCGGGTTTAGGGTAGGTGAGTCCTTTCGGCCCTCCGATGTGCCCGCAACTCGAGGATCCCAGAGATCGTCTTCGCAGTCGGCTCTGGGCTCATCTTCTTCATGGCCTCTAGGTTCCTCAGTAGTACCCTTTTGCTTTTCTTCTTGGGGGTTTAGGGTTTAGGGTTTAGGGGGTTCTTCAGTAGTACCCTTTTGCCTTTTTTTCTTGGGGTTTAGGGTTTAGGGGTTTAGGGTTTAGAGTTTAGGTTTTTTTCTTGGGGTCCCTGGACAAAGGGTACCCTTACTATTTACCCTAAACCCGAAACCCCAAAAGGGTACCCTAAATTAAGGACCCTAAAACCTAAACCCCAAGAGGGTACCCTTGTTACTACTATTATTAACTCTAAACCGTCAACCCTAAAAGGGTACACTCTAAACCCTAAACCCTATAACCGGGGCACCCTTAAACCCTAAACCATGGCACCCTCAAACCCTAAACCCTAAACCCTAACCAGGGCACCCCTAAACCATAAACCCTAAACCCTAAGCAGGGCACCCTTAAACCCTAAACCCTAACCCCTAAACCCTAACCGGGGTGCCCTTAAACCCTAAACCCTAAACCCTAACCAGGGCACCCTTATGCTTAAGGGGCCACTGGGGAACCCAGGCCTCCTCTCCCAGGGTGACAGCGTGCGTCTGGGCAGAATCGAGTCCACAGTCACATTGGCCTTTAAGGGGTTTAGGGTTTAGGGGCTTAGGGTGTAGGGTTTAGGGTGTAGGGTTGGGGTTTAGGGTTTAGGGTTTAGGGTTGGGGTTTAGGGTTTAGGGTTTGGGGTTTAGGGTTCAAGATTTATAGGGTTTAGGGCCAGAGGATCGGTGTTTGGGCCTTTTCGTATAGGTGTGCGACCAGCAGAAGTACAGAACGCACCTAGCACAAGCCTTCATAGAGATGCTGCGTGCGGAGGGAGTCCTGACCATAACAACAGCAGCCTACCACACAACTCCTACTATGACGACCTCGGCTTACTGGGCTTGAGATTCAGGATCCACTAATCATCGACCAGAAAATGTGTGCGGGCATTGCTTCAGTTATTCAAACTCAGAGTTCTTGAGCAAGTTCAAGAACGCCACATCCCAAGCTTCTCAACTCTGCAGCCAGTGCAGTCTAGGATCAACTGCTGTGCCCGATGCCAGCGGATCTTCACTGCGCGTGAACGCCTTTCCAATGCCTGCCCAAAGACAGCAGGCGTCCTGGCTTAGGGACTCTGGACGTGGCATAGATTTGAGGACTTTGGCCGTGAGTTGGTGCTTGATGTGTAAGGCTCAGCATCGGCATTTTGAGAGATTTTAGGGTCGCAGGGGGTTTCGGTGGGGGGGGTCGTACCCCAAACCCTAAACCCTAAACCGTTGTTCTATTGGCATTGTGGGTTGAGGCATGACTGCCTCATGTCTGCCGTTCGGGGCTTCAGAGGCTGGTGAAGAAGCACTGGAAGCGGCTAAAGCTACTGTAGCGGCAGTTACTGAAATTCTTGTGACATCTGGTAACCTTAATTCAAACCTGAACCCTGAACCCTAAACACCCCTTCTTTTGGAGGGTGTACTATACTAGATTTCCAGTCGGAGCCCTAAGATGTAAGCAGGTCCCGGCACAGCTGCTGTCCTCGCAGCTTATAAAACTTGCAGTGGGTCGAGCCCTAACCTTCGTCGCTTTCAGTCGTTTCGTTCTTTCGTGGACTGTAGACATACCCCTATAAACCCTAAAATAGACCCTACACTAGGCTTTGCAATGCGCATCACTATTGATGAGTGGGGCCTTCAGCCACTTGGCTCTCATCTCTCCCTAAACCCTAAACCCTAAACCCTAAACCGTAAACCCTAAACCCTAAACCCTAAACCCTAAACCCTACTCTCCGGGAAAAAAGTTCTGCGGCTTTCTATTTGGGATGGCCGTGAGCATTGATCGCTAAATCCCTACAGTTCTTGAGTTCTTGAGAATTGGGGGCTCCTAAAAGCGTTCCTTTAAGGAGTACTATAAAGGTTCCTTTAAGGGTTCCTGTAAGGGGTACTATAAGGGTTCCTTTAAGGGTTCCTGTAAGCGTTCCGTTTTGTTGTTTTTTGGGAGGCTGCGGGGTCCAAGCTGGGTGCGAGCAGCTGCCGTTTGTCTTGCAGCACACAGCAGGCGGGGCCCCACTTCCCTTAATATAAGGGGGGGTTAGGGTCTAGGGTTTTAGGGTTTAGGTTTTAGGGCTTGGGCAAGCAATCATGGCCCTTAAAGACAAGGCTGGCCTTTTTATGGATGCACAGTTCACGGTTACCGGTTAACTAGGGTTTCATGTTTGCGTCGTCTGCACTCCAGATTGGTGATGGAGCTTAGACTCGACCAGAGACCTCATTTTATCGGGGTCTTTCGGGTTTAGGAGTTCAGGATGTAGGCTCTAGGGGGCCTTGAATCTGCATGGAGCCCAGCCGTTGCTTCACCAACTGTGGCTTTTGTCAGCGGTCTTTAGAAGCACCTCGGCCCTGGGTGCCGAAAAATGCAGTCGTGCCGACAATTCAAGAGACACTCTTCCTGCAGTTTTCCAGCACTTTGTCCAGCACATGCGGCGAACTACACCCGACAACCCATCATCAACGCATAGATGGCATAGATCTTGACCCTCTTGACTTTCAAGCATGAAGCCTTGAACCCTGCTACATGTCTTCCTACAACAGACGATGCTGCGAGCAGATCCCTTGCAGCATAGGGCTTACCCAGCTATAAACCCAAATGCCCTAAGGGCTTTTTACAGAAAACCAAATTTTTTTTTCTCACAGGATCCCCGGGATTTTCTGCAGCCGTGTTGGAGAATTGCACCCTGCAACACGAGTGGACCGTCATAGTCTTGGGTTCGAGTCAAGCGAGATCAAAACCGCTCGGCTTGCCAGATGTCGACTGGGACGTGGGCAGGTTCCTCTACCACCTGTGGATACAGCTCGGCATCTTGACCTTACACACATTAGGGTTTAAGCTTTACGTACCCTACACCCTAAACCCTAAACCCTAAACCCTAAACAACTATAGGCTTTGAGCTAACCCCGGACTTAACTCCATAAGCTGTATCAAGGCTATGCTATTTAAGTTTGGAAGCCCTGAGTCCAATCTCCCACATGATAGAATTTTTGTGTGACTCATGGGGTTTTCGGGGTTCCTTATTATACTTATAGCATTTTCTACCCCAGCCCCTATTCTAATTATTAAGGCCCCCACATTATGCTGTAGACTGTAGGCGCTTGTTATACTTGTGACCTTGTGGCTTTCTGGGTTCTGTATCCGGGTTCGGGCGTTAGGCTTACCCTGACAGCGAGGACGGTCTTGGGCCGATCTTTACTGGAAGGTCTGGGCACGGCCTTCTTGCTGCACAAAAGATGTTTGGCCGAAAGGGTTAGGGCCGCAAGTCAGGGTTTAGGGTGTGGTAGCTTGGGCTTTTGCGGTTGGTCTCGCAGATCCGGGGGTTGGGATTCGTTGTTCTAGAGTTTGTTACAAGGAGAAACGGCTTCTCATAAGGGAGTTGTGAGGTGCCTTGGGGACCAAATGACATGTATGAGTAGGGGCCCTATACCCTGATACTATGAACCCCTATATGGTATATGAACTTGTGGAGTGCATGTCATCTTTAAGGAATCCATCAACCGTTTCGACTGGGAGTCTGTCAGGTGCTATAATATAGGGGTCTAAATAATTACTCTACTATTTTTTTTGGGGGTCCTTATTATATTTAAAATATAACGGGACCCTATTCTAATTATTAGGCTAATTAGGGTTGAGGACTTATATAGGATAGCCGCCCGGCTTGAAAACCCTCATGTCGAGGCTCCATCAATTCTGCAACAAAGTACATCCTAGCCCTTCAAGCAACGACCAAGCCGCGTTGTTGACCTTTCTGTGCTTAGCATTCGTACAAGTTGTACATCAGTCATGCAATAATTTCTATCCCTGTACATCGCTTGAGCCCAACACACCTAAACCCTAAACACCTAAGCCCCTAAAGCCCTAAGCCTCAAACCCCCGACCTTACGTCCGAAACCGCTTAGGCTCGAAGCCACCCATGCCCTCAACACACGGTTGATGGTATAAATCCTGCATTACCTTAATTAAGGGCCCTAAAATATGGGAATCGTGGTATATTCCTTATTGCGGAACCCTAAACCCTAAACCCGAGTTTATATCATCAACCGCTTTGCTGAAGGCTGCAGCACTTCCACTGCGCGACCTGCAAAAGCCAGTTCTGCGGCATCTAGGTCGCACTAGGCATGGAGAAAGTTCGTTTAGGGTTTAGGGTTTAGGTTAAGAGCCCTGGTTTCTGGTTCTTTGAGGGTGGTGGGGCCTTTCGGGTTTTGGGCTCTCTAGGTTAAGGGCTTACAGCCTAACTTACAGCCTACAGGGTTTAGAGCTTTCAAGGGTTCTGTTGCTTAGGAAGCCGATTGAAGACCGTTTCCCGCAAGCAGAAATTTCGTGTTGAGAGAAGTGCACCATTGAGGGTCTAGACGTTCCTGGCCCTGAACCTTAAATCGGAATTTCGATTTGACTAACTAGCCTGTTTTTGTTTAAGGCTCTACTGTAGAATTCAGACGTGCCCCTAGGCGCTTTTGGGCGTTTCACGGGTTCTGTTTTTTGCGAGGCCAATTTGAGCACACTACTTGCCCAGCAGTTTCTCCGGGTGTACGAAAAACCAAGCTGTCTGTTGTCAATGCTGAGTTCACCGAAAGCTTCTACGAATCACAAGCTGGTGGCGCCAGTCGGCGTGTTTGTTGAACCAACAACCGTGGAACCTGAATCAATGAACCTGATGCAGACAGATAAGCTAGAGAGCTGCAGTACTCCGCATGCACCGACGTAGGGACAGCATGATGGAGCACGATTCGACATGGGACATGAGACTGCTCCAGGAACAGAATAGCTGCAGGATGCCGGCAATAGTCGGGTAGGGGTGGCAGAAGAGCCTCACAGACCCTAAGCCCGCGAACCTCTCGGGCCCTAAACCCTGCAACTCGAATTTGTAGAAACAGACGCCCCAAACGCAATACGTGCTTGAGCTCTAAACTCGAAGCCCTACAGTGGTACTAGATAGCCCGAGTACTTACTCGTACCATTCCTGAGGTACTATTCCTCAGGGTTCCTTTACGACTTCTAATACAACATGACCCGAAACCCTGTTCTGATTATGGCCCCTAAACCCAAAATGCTAAACCCCTAAACCCTAAACTCCGAAACCCCTTAACCCCTAGACCCCTAAATTCTAAGCCCCAAACCCCCAAACCCCTGAACCCTGAACGATTTGACTTAGAGATTCTACGGAGCTCAAAGGCCTTGAGCTTGCTGACTGCCGGTACCATCCACATGAACCGGCCGCTTTGCCAGCTGAAGGGCTTGTATTGTGGTGTTTGGGATTTAGAGTTTGGCGTTTAGGGTTTATGTAGGGTTCAGAGTCTGGGGTTACATTCATTGCTTGTGTTTTGTTCTTGCAGGTTCAGGGTATGTAGAGCTGTCAGGACTTAGAACTGGAGGGGTTAGGATAGCCCCGGTGTTCAGGCTGTAAAACCTTGTAGGAGTTGACAGCCACTTCGGTTGTGCTGCCTGTTTTGAGGTACCACCCTGGCCTTAAACCCTACACCCTTCTCTTTGACAAGGCCCTGCTCGAAGTTTCGACTTACCTACAATTCTCTAATTGCTGCTACACCTGTACCACCACTGAACTCAGCTGGTTGGTTGTGACAACTAGGGCTCGTTTTGGGTTCCCAAGCTAGAAAGTGGCATATTAAGAACAGTTTTCTTGTGTTTTACGGTGTTCCGCAATGGGATGACTGTGACAGGAACTAAGCTGAATCGAGGGAGCTGTAGTCGGATCATAAGTTCCTAAGTTAGCCCAATCCGGATCATTGGAGTCACAGGTCTTGTCATCACTAGGCCTAAACTGCAAACTCTGACCTTAAGTGCACCATGTAGTTCCCGGCCATCCCGGAATCCTAAACACCAAGGTCCTCAATGAAGGAATGCTGGTCTATCCCTGCTGCAAAGCCGTAGCTGCAGCAGCACCACATGGCCTTCGACAGCCAGGCATGCTAATCTGGGTAATCGGTCGTAAATAGCCGCTTCTATAGAGTCCATGCGTTCTTAACATTCACCATAGCATGTCCCAGGGCCCTATTGAACTTGTTGCGATTGAGGACGCAACCTATGCTTAAGGTGGGCTGAATGTCTGATTGACGCTTCCAGCGGTTGAGTTTGGAGCATAGAGCAACGGTAGGTTTAGGATACCAGGGTCGGGTGCGAGGGTTCTCAAGTTCGGAATCGGCAACCATTCCCGTCTTGCTGCCTGATTGCAGTAAGAAAATTCTGGGAGCCCAAAGCCTTCAGTATCCCTTACAGGCTTTAGGGTTTAGGGTTTAGGCGGTTTAGGGTATCGGCACCCGGCAGTGCAACAGAAGTCAGGATATTCAAGAACTCCCCAAAGCCAAAGCTGCCAAATCGTGTTACAACCACGTACCGAGCAGCGACCAGCATGCCCCATAAACATAGTCACAAAACTGGCCCCTGCGGGATGCTGCCTACAAAAAACTTGTTGGTTTGGGGTTTACGGGTTTAGGGTTTAGGTGCTTTTTGATGATTGCTTCTACAGACGACAGGCTGCTGCATCAAGGAGCACATTCCTGACCTCTCCGGGGCGACGGATCAAGCCGTCCTCGAACAGCTGCGGAGGCTGGCTGTCGAACACTCTAACAAGTAGAGCCAGACGGTTCAGGTTGCCTATAAGAGGGTCATACATAGGGTCATACCCTACCCCTTGTTTAGGGTACCTACTTTTCTATATAACAGATCCTAACCACAGAGCCAGCTACCCCGAGAAATGGGCAGTAGGGTATGATTAGCTAGGTGAGGTTTCAATGCAGCTGTGTGTGTGTGGGTACTGCCTTACAGGATTGTTTTCTTGGACATGTGTTTATGGATCTATATGCTCAAACTTGCAGGAGATGTCTACTTGCGCGAAAATCCTTTGTGTGATTGTGTGAGGAAACGATCGAAGCACTTCTTGTATGGCTGTAGAACCAACGAATGAGTGAATGCATACATGAAATGAAATGACATGAACTGAAACGAAATGAACCAACATGAAGTCAAGTGAAATGAAATGAAATGGAGTGAAATCGGAGTGAAATGGAATGAGCTGGAGTGGAATGGCATGGAATGGAATGGAACGGGTTGGAATGGAGTGGACTGGAATGGAATGGAATGGAATGGAATGAACGAATGAATGAATGGATGAATGAACGGATAGATGAATGAATGAACGAACGAAATCAATTGTGGTCCCTGAAACTTGTACTACCCCATAACCCTTAACCATAAGCCCCAACCCCCAGAGCCTAAACGCTACAACGCCAGACTCTAAAAACCCCTAAGCCCCAAACCCCAAAGTAAACCTCAAATCCCTAAACTAAAGGCATTCAAACCGAAACTCCCGAATGAAACCCCAAAGCCCTCGACGTATGTGCCCTTGGCCCAAGAGCCAGGCGCATGCCGACCATCTCTGCGGGAGCCAAAGATGCCCTGCTGGTGGTCGAATCGGCACAGGCGATGTCAGGGAGCCCGAACCATTGCCCTCAAAGGACTCATATCTTAAGGCTTCTGGGAAAAAACTCATATCTTAAGGCTTTTGGGCCCACGGACCCCATTATACAAAAGTAAGTAGAAGAATGGTCCTTTTTAGGTTTTTGGGCCATTCTTTTGCTTACTTTTAGGGGTTATAAGGTTAGGGAGCCCGAAGCCTAATCCTTTTGAACCGGGCTTGACATAGGGTTCAGGTTTCTAGTCGTAAGATACATGGCTTTAGGTGTCTATTATAGGACCTCATATTTCAACCGAAAGAGACAGCCGTTTCGGCCTGTATGTAATGTTCATGTCGTATTGTGTAGTACTACGTAGCGTTTCCGCGCTGGTTCTTATGTTGCATCCCTACGAACAGGATTTGTAGGGCTTTGTGTAGAGATTTTTCATTATAGCGCGAGTGAGAGCGGGGCTGTGTATGAATTTCCTGGCATGGTTGGTACTACTAAACGTCACCGCGCGCATCGAGTCGTGGAAAGTGTTGAACCCCAAGCTGCCCGATACCTCAAATCCGTGCCACATGCCGCCGGTTTAGGGTTCAGGGTTTAGGGCCACGATGCAGCAGCTTTTGTCGTTTGTCTCGTCAGCCCTTAAACCGAGTGCACCCGTTCAGCTTCAATTACATGCTCGACACTGCGTGGGTTGAACACCAAACAGTCTTGCTGGTAAGCCTGAGTCTGTACCGGAAGGCATGGGGCATGAACCCCAGCTCGATTCCCCTGAACTGCTCTGGCAGCAGCCCACCCCCGCCCTTCATCTGAAAACGGGTTTCTCCCCCCAAACCACACGAGCATAAGTTACTGGACGGTGACGTTGAAGCATTGTCAAAGACGACGAGCATAAGGCGGTCTACTGTAGGGGTTGGAACAATGAGTGATAGCATCCCCTTCTACTGCGTATATAACCATAGTATGGTGTACCCACTATCTGCTGAATCCCCACGAATAACTAGACCTGGCAGCATCCCCCATAAACCCCAAACAACCCTAAACCCTAAACCCTACCCCAAGCCCCAAACCGTAAGTATCCATCCCTTCGGCACAGGCCCAGGACTTAATCGGTCAAGGCTCTCGGACACCGGGAGACGGGGGGAATGGACGGGACCTTCTCGAAATTTAACGTTTCTTCATAGGTTTCTATGAAGGTTTTGCAAGGGTTGTTTGGGATTTCTTCGGTCCCCCATTAGGGCACCACTTGATTTTGGGGTCCCCCGATACCAGGGCCGGAGATTAGGATACAGGGTGCTCTTATGATGCAGGAGATGATCGAGGGTTGTACGTTGCTTGGCAAGCTGTTCTGTTACAGCCCCGACAAAGCTCCAAGTAACATAGGGGCCTAAATAATTACCAACACTTTGGTGGGTGTTCTTCATTATAACTATAGTAGAATACCCCCAAACCCTATTCTAATTATTGAGGCCCCTACATTAGACTGACAAACCCTGTTGTAGTCATTTGGCTTGTCTCTCGGAGGTTATACTTGGAAGCTGTAGATAGCTTTGGGCAAGCGGGGTGGTGTCCCGTCACGGCATGTGGCGAGCAGCTACAGCCGTCAGCCTAGGCACTAGATGCTGCATGCCAGGCGCCGAATCCTTAACCGCGACCCTAAGGTGCGGCCCCAAATCTCTTTGCTATGTTACGCAACGATTGTCAACACACTTCGGTGGCATCCTGGTTCCGGCATGACTGGCCCTATAAGGGTCCATGTACCCGACAAGTATATACTTCGGCCGAAAGCACCTACATATGAACTGCTTTAAGGCCAAAATCAAAACTGTTTGGGCACATGGACCCTGAGGCTAGTCCAACATTCAAGCTCGAACCTGGGGCCGTGCTCACGGCTTTCAACCGACGCAGCCTGGGAAAGGACCAAGCACCAACGATCTTGAAAAGAAGGGCTGAACACGGGACCCTCAAATCCACATGCCTGCATTCCTGAGTCCATGACCCCATGTCCCAAACCCCGCACCTATAACTCCTCAGCCTCAGACCCCTGTACCCGAAGTCCCAAACCGCAGCCCACCGTTCAGCCAGACTTCCTGGAAACCAGACATTGCTGCATTGGCTCAAGGTTGTCGGCTCGGTTGCGAGCTGTCCGGTGAATTTTTAAGTCTTAAGTTTCAGCACAGTCGCACTTAAAATTCAAACCCACTAAACCCTAAACTTTCAACCCGAAGCCCTATAACCATAATCGTTAAACACTAGTGTTGGCTACCCTGAGGATCCATGTCCCCAAGTACCTATATAGGCACTACTTTAAGGCCAGAGTGGAAGAGCTTTGGGTACATGGACCCGTAGGGCTATGGAGATCCCAAGCATCACGAGCATCTTTGCACCCATCGGAGGCGAAGAAGTCGAGCCAGAGCATGCGACCGGCGCGGCTCAGGCCCTAACTCCTGCACAGGTTTGGACTAAACCCTAAACCCTAAACCCCGAAACCCCTAAACCCCTAAACCCTATACCCCCAAACCCTAAACCCCTAAACCCCTAGAGCCCTAAACCCTGGTTTGAAACATTGGGGCTTAGGGTTGAGACTTTGGGGCTTGACTTCTCGGGTTTAGGCAGTTTAGGGTTGGGGTTCGGGAATTCCTCGTATATCTTAGTCAACTCGAGTATCAGTCCTCGCTTTAATTCAAACAATAGTTCCGAGCAGCTTCTGTCTGATTTTCGTTCTAGATCACGGTGTTGTCGCTCATTGTTGCGTTCAGGCATGATCCGGTTAAGGCATGATCCGGTTAGACGGAAGCGGGTCACAGCACCAGGCGCTGGACTGTTCAACGCAAGGTATCAGACATTCAATCTTCTCCGGCTGTGATTTTACGTCTTTGTTTATGCCATGCAACTTCATACCCTAACCCCCCAGGTACCTACTACAAAGGGCACTAGAGCCCCTAGTATAGTAGGTACCTGGAGGTTTAGACATGCCGTTCTGTCATCTCCCGGGGCTGGGGAGGCCATGTCTCGAGTAAACGCTGCATCCCGTCTTCGCAATGACCAGCCTGAACCGCAGCACTTGGACCACGCTGAACTCCCTAAATCAAGAATCAGAAAACCCCCCAGAAAAAGAGGGTTCCCATATTAGGAATTACTGTTATGATTTAGGGAGGTATTCCCTATAACAGTATTTGGGACCCTTTGGGCCCAGCGCTGTCGCACTTGTTGATTCCCTCCAGCTTCTAGGTCTCATCTCGCGGCTGCTAAGCGCAAGTATGTTCTCAGCTGAGGAGAGTTGCGTAGGGTTTTCCTAAAGCTGAGTTTAAATGCGTCGGCCGGATTATTGGGTCCTTAAGCAGGCCCTAACTATAAGGTCCTTGGAAGCATAGGGTAAAAAAACACACCTACACTTGCTCAACGACGAACGCCCACGAAAGGAGCGAACGCCTCGTGCGCCGCCCGCGGCGGACGGCAAGGAAGCGCCCGAGGCTGAGGCGGTCGGCCAAACAAAAACAGTACGTTAACAAACAACGAAATTCAACACAGCAGTCTTGTTTGTTATACATACACATGTAGAAAGAGACGGACACCTGATGAGTAATTCCCAAGGTGCTGATAGGGAGTGTGGCTTTGCTAAAGCCCTGAGCAAGTAGGGGTCGTGATAAACAAAGCCATCATGGGACCAAGACCCCGCAACACCGACACAGAACCCCTACGCCTTGAACCCCTAAACCCTAAACCCCTAAACCCCAAACCCCTAAACCCTAAACCTGAGAACCTTGAAGCCAGTAATATAGGGGCCTGAAGGGGTTCCTTATTATAAGTATAAGGGGCCCCAAAACCCTATTCTAATTATACAGGCCCCTATAGTAAGTAGGGATCTCAAATCCCTAAACCCTAGACCCTAAACCCTAAACCCTAAACCCTAAACCCTAAACCTTTTTTTCGGCCAACTTCGGAGCATGTTTCTCGACCTTTGGAGTTCTCTTGCAGCCCTGTAAACCCTGAGCCCTAAAGCCTAAATCCTACGTAATATAGGGACCTTCATAATTACCCATACTATTTTTTGGGGGAGGGGGGGTCCTTATTGCAATTATAGTATAGTAAACCCCCCAAACCCTATTCTAATCATTAAGGCCCCTACATTACCCATATAGGGTCATACCCTACCCCTTTCTTAAGGTACCCATAAACGCTAAACCCTAAACCGTTATACCCATAAACCCTAAACCGTTACCCATAAACCCTAAACCCTAAGCCGTCACCCCTAAACCCTAAACCGTTACACCCTGGACCCTTCGGACCCTAATCCCCGGAACCTAAGGCCTTCTCGCCTGAAGCCAGAGCAGAAAGCACCAAAGAAAGCAGTTTAGGGTTTAGGGTTTAGGGTTTAGGTGCTAAGTCTCGCCCCCGGATCCTGCCACAGATAGCGCGAAACCGAATATAGCCAGCTCTCCATGCTTTGTCCTATCTAAAGGGTCATACCCTACCCCGTTTTTAAGGTACTTAGTTTTATGGTTAGGATCTGCTATATAAAAAAGTAGGTAACGGTTTAGGGTTTAGCGTTTATGGGTAACGGTTTAGAGTAACGGTTTAAAAGGGTTTAGGATTTCAAACACTCCTCCGCAATTGAATGCTGCAGTGAACACAATCTGGCACTACACGCAGCCCACAGAGTTCTCGGCTCTATAAGCCCCAAACGAGGAGCCGGCTGTACACTGCGACCCAAACCCTAAACCCCGAAACCCTATTATAAATCTTAATGCCGAGCCGCAGCCACCCTAAACCCTAAACCTTCAAACCCTAAACCCTAAACCCTAAACCCTAAATCCTAGCCCAAAATCCCTAACCCCAAAATCCCTAAACCCTAAGCCCTACCCCTAAGCCCTAAACGCCTTCTGACCATGGGAGCTTCTTTCTGGCCGTGGGGGCCGTCCGAGACGGTGCTTTAAGGTTTCCGTTCAGGGTTTAGGGTTTAGGGTTTACGGTTCCGAGATGGTGCACTAAGGTTTACGTTCAGGGTTTAGGTTTAGGGTTCTGGGTTTAGGGTTCCGAGATGGTGCTTTAAGGTTTCCGTTCAGGGTTCTACAAGGGTTCCTCTTAACCCTAGGGCTCCAAGTAAACAAATAGTACCTACTTTGGGCTCTGAAGTCTGCTAACAGTACCTATTCCGGGCTATTTGGAGCCCCAGGGAAAAGGTTTCTGAAAGGGTTCTAGGAAGGGTCCTCGTCCATTATTAGAGGTGTTGGGGATTGAGGTTTGGGTTTCGTTGCACTTCGAGGTCTTGTCTAGGAGCCGGATGCCAGTAGTGTAGGTTACGTACATTTTATGACGCTCTGCGCTCGATCTTGCATGGTTGTCGAGACCAACGTAAAAAAAAGGTAAAGGTGCTTCACTGGTCCGGTACTCCCTGTGTTCGTGCAAGCATGAAACCCCGAATCTCAGAAATTCTCAGTCCAAAATCCTCATGTCGGAGCCCGATTTATGAAACCCTGGTCCTGCAGTATAACCTCAAAATACTGGGATTCTTTTTTTCAGAGCCCTAATAAAATCCCATCCATGGCCCTATAACCCCAAAATATTACGGTTCGTATACAGAACCTGAATAAAGACCCAGGATTTCAAACCATCAGGTTCGTATATTAAGCTCGGCAGCTTCCAATGTCAGGCCGCCACACCCAAGCACGTCGATGCAGCAAACAGTGAGTTGTGTCCGAAGGCCGGCAGTGAAAAGAGGGTGGAAGCAAAACTAATGGCTTTAGCTTCTTGGTCGCAGGTGTGTGGGTTTTTATGTGTTTCGGAGTTTGGTTGAAGGTAGGCACCAAGTTGTCGGAGACAGTTTTAGAGTCTAGACGACTGAGATTGGACCTACATATGTACAAACCACCCGGACGCCCCTCGCCACCAGAAACTGTAGTCTGAGCTCATGTTCACTCCGCTGGCTGCACTCGCCTCTCGCCAGGCGCGGTACTGTTGTGATCCGCCCCCAGAACACAATCCTTCTGGGCATGGCAGTGCCGCCCGCGGCTCCGCTATGTGCTGGTTTACCGGTTTTTGGGTCTGTTCTTTTGCTCAAAGAGTGGTTAGGGTTCGGCGAAGTTATTTGAAATTCCCCTTGCTCAGGACAGAGATCCCAGTAAAAATTCATCTACTCGCGACAAAAGAAGTTCCAGACTGTAGGTTCAGGCTGCACCATCCTGACATCTAGCATCCTGGCCCTAGACTCGACGCAAGCCTAAGCCCTGGACGTCAAATACATGCATACACAGATACATACACATGCATGCATGCAT
>CAJNDV010031971.1:0-10744 GCA_905221635.1 Symbiodinium sp. CCMP2456 | reverse complement strand
CGCGTACTCCGCTTAGTGTTTCTAAGCGGATGCGACGAAACTTTATTACAGGGCATGTGTAGAGGGTTTAGGGTTTAGGGATCGCGACTAGTAACCCTAAACCCTAAACCCGCTTCCTCAGGGGCAGGAGATCGCCTGCCGGTTCACCAGCAACAATAACTAGCCATCTCCATCAGTCACATTAGGCTCGTAGCCCAGTTGAGGGACATTCCCAACTTTGTTTGCGAGTTTCCAGTGACACAGCGGCGGAGGTGACCAAGTCAAGGTATTCGGGTCAGGAGCCCGAAAGCCGCAGACCCGATAAACTTTGAGCCCTAAAGCTTAAAGCCTAAACCTTCAAGCACTGTCCCACGCCCTCCCTGCCAACCTTTAACCCTGAACTGCAAGCCCAAAAAGGCCATAAGCAGTACACCCTAGACTGTAAACTCTCAACCGTGGAGGCCGCGGCGTGCCCGGCCCACCAGCATTCGCTGAGATCGCGGAAAGAACTCGGCATCGCATTCTGGGGTCTTATAGCGCAATCAACTACAAACATTTTAAATCGTGTAGTTTACATTTCCACTTCTCATGATTTGTGTAATCATGCACGTGTCTGTTTCTGTTGCCTATCTGCTCTTTCGCATTCATACTTACACTCATATGTGCAGCGGCGCCTGTTACACACATGCTAGCATACCTACATATAAACAGAATATACGTATACATATATATATATATATATATCCATGTCTTGACGCCGTAGGTTGAGAGTCCTTAGTTTCGGGTGTTGAGCTTGCTCGTTTGTATGGTTGTGGGAACCTTGATCTGCAACAGAGCCTACATAAGAGGTGTTTCCTTGAAGCATACAGGGTGTTGATAGGGTTCCTGGGGCTTTCCATAGCATTGTACAAATACTTTCTGTATGGTTTTTATTGGAGAAGGGGAAAGACTGGACTGGTCGACCTCGGTGCGTGTGTTGTGGTTGTATGACTGTCACTGTCCTGAGTTGTCTTTTGTATTGTTAGAGGGGGAAAGGTTCCGGGAGTGGGGTCCGGGGTTTTATGTCAAAGTTGAGTTTCCTTTGTGCTTAGATAGCTTGCTTTCGTTTGGGAGACGGGCTGGTGTGGGATGTTGGTCGTTGTCAAGGTCGGGCGAAGGTGGGTTCTAGTGTTTCGAACGTCCTTCATTAAGGGTCAGGCTGCTCTGAAACAACCTAAATCCTAAACCCCACCACCTTCTCGACCGATAGTTGAGGGTCTGAGATGTCTTGACGGGTATCACCCTAAACTTATGCGCCAAACCCTAAACCCTAAACTCCCCTGATGTGCAAAACCCTAAACCCTAAACCCTAAACCCAAAACATTTAAAAACAAAACAACTCCCCTGAACCCCGAAGAGAGTGTTGTGGATGGCCAGGTTTGGAGGTCAAACGCTCGAGTATTCACTCTGAAAGCCCTACAACCGAGTCGGAACGGGGTTTTGGGGGTTAGGGTTTAGGGTTTAGGGTTTAGGGTTTAGGGTTCTCGTCCCTGATTTGTGTGGTGCTGCAGGGAAGGAACCAACTTTGAAACAAGATCCGGCCAGGAAGTGGCAACGGTTTAGGGTTTCGAGACTTTTGGGATTGGTGTTTAGGGCTTCACTCCAACAACCGACATAGTCAGGAACCCTAACGGCGGCCCTTATTCGGAGCAGAACCCTAAACCCACGATCTTATCCTGCTGAGTCAGTCCGAGACCTCGAGTACTATCAAGACCAAGCTTAAACTCTCCGAAACCCGAGTGTCGATAGGAATTGCGCAGTTTGCGAGGGTTCCGTTTGTGTGAACCCCCACATATTGGGACCTTACCAGCTAGACGGTTTAGGGTTTAGGATGTAGGGTTTAGGCTTCAGGGAAAAGGCTTCCTTCAAGGATTCCGTAAATTGTTCCTCTGTGTGTTTACTACAATAAGTGATTTATAAGGTCTGTGATATAGAAGCCTCAATAATTGGAATAGGGTTCTGCGGTGTCTTAGTTCGAGCGCAAGTACGTTGCAGCACCTTGAGGACTAGTAGTGGAACCGTAAACCGTGAACCCTAATCCCAAACCCCCCCCTAAGTGGCACCTTGAATCCTGAACCGACTATGTACAGCTAAGCCGAAGCGAGAAACCAGCAGCGCCCTTTGGCTTTTCAGCAGATGTCTGGCATCATAGCCCGTGCTAACCACAAGTCGGGTGCAGGGATATTGTCCATCAAAGGTTGAGCCGAACAGGACAGGTGTAATCAGACAGAGCGGACCATTCCAACCGGCATCCTGCGTTGATTGTCCACCCAACCCGAAACAAGAATCTCGACCTTGCACCCTAAACCAAAAACCCGAAGCCCCAAATCCCGAAACCGTTACCTTCCTACGTGACCCTGATCTGACATGACGAGCTTCAATGCTAAAGAATTTGGTCCGGATTCTTCAAAGAGAATACCTGAAGACAGCACCATGGAAGCTTGGCCTTTAAAGTTCAGGGGGTTGGGCTTCGTGTTCCAATCATCTTCATCTTCGCCCGTGCACCTTCAACTACACAAGCGGAAACCACAGCACTGGACTCCAAACACCACCAGGGTTTAGGGTTTAGGGTTTAGGGTTTAGCGCCCAAACCCTGGGACAAAAAATCCTGCCCGACCCAATCAACTCCCTCACTCACAAGCCCGAAACTCTAATATTATAGAAGAGCAGCCGATCGACTTGACGGCGGGAGGCCGTGGCGACTGGGGTTGGGACTGTGGACTTTCGGGCAACTACAACGAACACGTAAAAGAATCATGTCCAGCAGAAGGAACTGATGTGGATAGAGTGATCCTTGGATTGTAATCACGTGGAGTGACTATAATTTGCTGTGTAGTGTAGGGGTGAGAGACCACAAACTCCAGATATGTCAACCCAAGACCGTGCACCAACGACCCACGTGAAATTGAATGCGAAGCTTAATGTCCTGACTCTTCATTTGGGTTTAGGGTTTAGGGTATTTGGGCGTGGTGTTTGCGTTCACGGCCCTTGTGTTCGTGGCTTGACTCGGAGTTTTGAGGGTACAGGCTCCAGGGTGTCAGTGGTCTTATTCACCTGAATATAGGTGCCTTAATAATTACCTATACTATTTTGGTGGCTCCTTATCATAATTACCGTAGAATATACCCCAAAACCCTATTCTAATTATTAAGGCCCCTACATAATTACCTGCTGCCCACATGCACGGCCTGCCTGCCCCGACGTCTAAACGATACCTTGTCGTTCGGGTCTGAGACTATGGAAGCACCGGTAAAGGCGATTTTAAAGGGACCGTTCCGACAAAGTACGGCAGTAGGGTTCCCTGATAACTCTAATAACAGTCTATTGCTTCTCATGGTTTAGTTAGCCTTCTATAGATGTAGTTTAGTAGGTTTTGCTTCGAATCGGTCGTGAATTCGGCGCCTTGGAGCTGCGTTTCGGGTGTTCAGATCGGAGTTAGCCCAAAGTCCTCCACTCTACATTCGTGTTTCAGGGCCGGGCTTCGATATGGAGTTCAGTTAGGGTTCTGGCAAGCTTGAATTTAGGGTTTAGGGCTGGGACGGACACAATCAGTGCTTCAAGCTCAGAAATCCGACGCGGGGAAACCCTGAATTCCGAAACTTCGAACCCTCAAGCCCGAAAGCGAAACCCGAACTCAAATCGATGGAGCATTCCCATGTGGGCCTAGAACCCTGATAGTAGCTCCTAGCCCTCGCATAAGTGCACCAATCCCAGTACCAGGGAGTCTAAGGGTTTAGGCGGCCACTTTAAGGGTGTAGGGTTGAGGGTTTAGGGTTGCATGGGGCTGCTTTCACTGTTCTGCGAGGGTTTGAGGAGCTAAAGTTTTGGGGTCTGAACTCCCCCCCCAAACTGTCGTTACTCATCATGCTTCGCTTAGCTCCCACTTAACAACTTTTTGTTAACATGTAGATACCCATCTATTTAACCCTAGACCCTAACACCCCCGGTACCTACTATATAGGGTACTAGAGCCCCTAGGGCCCTATATGGTAGCTTCCTGGAGGGTTAGGGTAGATCCTAAGTTCCCAGCAGCTAAATGCAAATCCGGCTGGCTCAAGACAGCTGCCCCGCGGGGCATCTTCAAGGGGGCTGCTATCAAGCTACGTTAGCTATCATGAACGTTCACTCTAGGGATACTATCGGCAAGACAACTGCCGAGACAGTTTTCTAGCTTTTCAGCTTCACCAAGCTATTCTTGCATAAAGGATCAAAGGCTACTTTTCCCAAATGGCTTGGGGTGGGGCAGTGGTCCCTGCCGCTGGACAGCAAGATGCTTCAGGAGTCAACATGTACCTATATATATATATACATATATATATATATATATTTTGTTTATTCATGTATTTATTATTTGTTTATAACATATATATATATATATATATATACGTACTTTGGCCTTCAAGTACCTATATAGGAGCTCCCTTCAGGCCTCAGTATGCAGTACATAGGTACATGGAGCCTTAAACCCAAGAGCTTCACGAGACGATCATGCTTCGCTGCATTTTGGCATACATGTCTCAGCCCAAATGAACCCCAACCCGGCAGGTACCTACTATTTAGGGTACTAGAGCCCCTGGGGCCCTATATCGTAGGTACCTGGGAGGTTAGGGGAAATTTCGAGCACGACCATCCCGCGTCGAACTTAAACATCCTGAGCCCTCGGCCCCGGCTTCTGCGTTTTTAGGGTTCAGGGTTTAGGGTTAGGGCTTAGGGTTTAGGGTTTAGGGTTTTAGGGTTTAGGGTTCAGGGTTTAGGGTTTAGGGTTAGTGTTTCTTGGTTTTTGGGTCGGGAAGCGATGGCCATGCCTTGTTCAGTTGACTGTCTCCACCGGCGACGTCATCTGCAACTCTGCACTTACCCAGTTCTCCATACCTAACCTGTTAGACTGTTTGGGCTGTTTTTGAGGTACTACTATTCCGACAACAGTTCACTCTTCTACTTGTGGGTATTAGCCACGCATTTGGCCTTAAACCAAGAACGCCAGAAGAACAAACTGAAGTACTAGTATGGTACTGTAGTAGCCGCAATCCTTGTAACCCTACAGAAACCCTCATCCCTAAACCTGAAATCCTACTCCTAAACCAAACCTCACACCCTCAATTCAAGACCTTGCAAAACCCTAAAAATCCCATACTGTATGCTGTAAACCCTAAACCCTGAACCTTAAACTCGCCCAAAACCCTCCCATAGACAGCAAAGACGAGGCCGGGCCCATAGAAATCCCGGAGCCTTCGCATCTCCAGCAGGTCGCTCTAAGGGACCATGTGGGGGGCTTCCTTTAAGGGATTTATTTAGGGGTTAGTACAAGGAGGGTTTAGGGCTTAGGGGTTTAGGGTTCCTGGAAGGGATCTATAAGGGTTGCTATAAGGGTTTTTTGAGTCTAGCACACCTGTGTGCGAAGTGACAACTCATTGCTTTCATCAATCACCGATCGGATTATCAGTGGATCTACAGTATCCGATGAATGAGAACTTGTTATATTCCGTTGCCATTTGGCTTACGTTCTGATTCAAAGATTTTGTTCTTCCTCTCCCTAGGTTGCCGCGATGTATTGCGAACGCAGTCATGGCAACTCGACGAAGCAATTCTTGGTTCGCAGAGGTAAGGGAACTATAAGGGTTACTATCAGGGTTCCTGTACGGGATCTGTAAAGGATGCTATGACGGTTCCTCGACGGGAACAATAAGGGTTACTACTTCTGAAGAGCTGCCTGCCATGTGGCCTGGGTTCGTGAGTATTGTGTTTCTTGGTGTCATATAGAATTATGCTATGCGCCCATGCATTTATGCATGTTACTGCTAACGAAGGCGTAGCATTTTGAATCATGCTGTGTATGTACATGCGAATACACGTGAATGCACAAGCATGTACATTCTTACCATTACACATGCAGGCAAGCATAAATACACAAGCCCGTACATGTGTTTGCTATGTGTTTGCATTTCCGTGGTATGCTCTACTACTACAATGCAATAACCCACTCTCAAGCGAAATGAGTTGAAGTAGTTGCCTCATAGACATCCCCTACCACTAAGCTTGTATTCTGGTGGGGGGTGTCAATCAATGGAGACAGAGGATCTTTTTCCATTCATCGTGTCGCGCCTGCCCCGTCATGCTGGGGAAGTCTGGAAACGCCTATGTTCAGGATTGCCCTTTTCCCATTTATGGTTTTGCCTATTGTGTGTGTATCCTTGGGCCTGTGATGGCCTGTGAGAGAGAGAGAGAGAGACAGTCCGTTTTACGACCTGTCATGAGTTGTCACATCCTGGCATATGTGCCGTATATTGAAGTACTGGTTTAGGGTGGGCCTTTGCCCGGCCATTGGATGTTTGTGGGCCTTTTGCCCGGCCGGAGATATAACCATGCAGGGAAGATTCCTGGGTCGCTTGCGACGTGTTCTGGGCGCTGCGCTACTGCAGTTGTCTCGTCGGATGCAAGCGGTGGGCGTGTCCCAGCCTGCATATAACCATGCCCCGTGATAGCATGCTCTCCTCCTTTGTTTCCCCGCTCGGGGCTTTTGACCCCGCTGACGTCCTGCCCATCACGCCTCCTGGCATGCGATCTGTATAGAGGCACTGGGCACGGCCATGTTTTGTTCTTGAGCACCTGCCTTTCTACCCCGGGCTGGTCACGATCTCCAACCCCAGCCCATTGGCATCGTGGGCATGCACAGTGCATCGCTACACTCTGATACCAAGCTTCCCTACACTGAGATGGGTCCTCGACATGCATCTAGCAGTCCGATGACACCCCCGAGCGCCTCTTCCTCGTCGTGGGGGCTGGCTAGTTCTGCAAGTCACTGCTGCAGGCTGCCTCGACTCGGTTTGTCCGAGGCTCTTACAGCGGGCAAGCCATCTCCAATGATCCCAGAGTAAGCCTTCCAAGTGTGTTGGCTCGTGAATGGCACTGCGTAGCAGTTCGGTGGTGCACTGCGGGGCCGACCATGGCCAGCGTTGCCGGGTTCGCTGAGATGAGGGCCAACACCAACACTTGGATGTACTCTTCGTGTCTCACCGCTGTTGCGACGGTTACAATATGGGTTCCTGTGAGGGATCTATAAGGGTTACTTTAAGGTTTGGGGCTTTCAGGAAAGGAGGGACCCTTAAAGGGACCCTTGGGCTTATATAGGGGCTTTATGAAACTATATTTGGGGTATATAAGCGTTATATAGAGTATTTGGATTAGGGGTCCTTTCTAGGGGGCCCTCCTATTGTCCATGAAGGTTTTGACATCAGGGTGTGAGGACTTGGGGTGTACGGGTTTAGCTTTCCATCTGGAGCGAGGGTTTACGGCTTATGAGGTCTACGACCTCGGGTGTGGTTTGGAGGTTTTCAGGGGTAAAAAGGTCTTGTAGGGTTTGGGGTATATAGGGTGTCCGTGTTCAGGGAGTTTGAAGGATTGCGTTTCATGGGCATTGTATAGGGTAGAGGGCTTACATGAAGCTCTACTTGCCTATCTCTTTAGGGGTATACCCTATCCTACTACTCTGTAGGGTGGTTGATTGAGAAAATCTCCCAGGTTCGCGACGTCCGCACTGCAAGGCTAAATCTCTGAACGCCAGTAAACCCTAAACCCCAAAACCCGAAACCCGAAACCCTAAACCCCTAAGCCCCTAAACCCTAAACGCTACACCTTAAACCCTAAACCCCAAACCCCTAGACCCCTAAACCCCTAAACCCCAAACCCATAAACCCCCTTAAACCCAAAACCCCCAAACCTGTCGGTCCGAAGCTTTACAGGTAACAGCTGTACATTTGCAACAGAAGGCCCGCCCTTATAGTAACCCTTGTAGACCCCTTGAAGGAACCCTGATAGCAACCCTTATAGATCCCTTTAAAAGAACCCTGATAGTAACCCTGATAGATCCTTTAAAGGAACCCTGATAGTCACCCTTTGTAGATGCCTTAGAGGAACCCTGATAGTAACCCTTGTAGATCCCTCAAAGCAACGCTTATAGTAACTCTTATAGATCCTTTAGAGGAACCCTTATAGTAACCCTTGTAAATCCTTCAAAGGAACCCCTATAGTAACCCTTGTCGATCCTTTAAAGGAACCCTTATAGTAACCCTTGTAGATCCCATAGCGGAACCCTTCCTGAGCCCTCAACTCGAAGATGGTCTGTAGGAAGATCTGGGTGAGGGAGGCCAGATGCAGTTCCCTCAGCCCTTCCTCTCAGAGTTCCATTATACTTATACCATGAAAAGCCCACAGCCCTATTTTATTTATACCCTAAACCCTAAATCCTAAACCCTGAGCCTTTATGACGCTTAAGCCCCAAGCGATCGGGCCCTATGCCTCCCACCTAAACCCTCACGGTCTGAAAGCCTCCACCCTTACAACGCTCTAACGACCTTAATGACCGGCAGGACTCAACACAAAGTGATGAAGACTAAGTCGCGATACGTCCTAGAACCCAGACACCCAACCCAGCACGAAAGGTTGTGAACGATGTGTGAACCCGTATATCCTCGCCCAATCCCCCTCTAAACCCTAATCCTCAGGCCCAATGAGCAATGGATCCTAAACCCGCTCATAGATGCTTTTTAGAACACTTACAACAACCCTGCATGGAACCTTTACGGAAGCTAAAGGAATCCGTACAAAAGCCTGTAACATGATTGGAACCCCGCAACATAGTTCAAAACACCCTTTTTCAGGAGCCCGACCAATGGGTGCGATTTCTTGGGACTGTCTCGAATCCGACAGCCGCCGGGGGCGACTGGAGTACCTTGAAGGGTTATCTATGCGTAATGGGAAAAAAGCCACGAAAACCACGTCAATCACGGTCCCTAACCCTAAGCTCTTACAACAGAACACAATACGACCTAAACAACTTCAAAAGACTGAACTGCTACCCCAACTGGAAACCAGTTAGGGCTTAGGGTTGAAGATTCATAGATTCATGGGCTCAGGCTTTCCAGCATGCCCAGGAAGATCGCTTCAGCAATAGTGAAACGGTGTCAGCGGTTTAGGGTTTACAGGTGTCAGTGCCAGTTTGGTTTGTCATGATCAGCGCACAAGACATCTTGACAAAAGTCTCGGGACCCAAACCCTTAAACATACCTAGGACCCAGGCCCCAAGCTCGCGACAATTGTTGTGTCAAGCTTTTGAGCCTGCCAATTGGTAAATCCCTGATTACCTTTCAATCCTACGATATGGTGTAAACTCGTATACCATCAATCAAACTCCCAAAGCTAAATCGAGTTTGACAGACTGTAGGACCCTGTCATAAGGCCGGAAAATCATTCAAGACGTGTACTCTAGCTTCCAACCACTCCCTGGGGAGCCTTGTTCAAAGACCCTAAACCCGAAGCTCTACAGCAAACCACCGAAAGTTGGAACATGGGTTTAGGATGATGTGTGCAAGGATCCCTTGTCCTGAAGGGCACGAGGATTATGATGTTCCATTTTTATGGCTTCCACTATACATTCGAAACCCTCAACCCTGCACCCCTAAACCCTAAAGGCCTAAACCTTAAACCCCTAAACCCTAAGCCCCACCCTCAACTCCTTCGAAGCATAGCCCAGGCATTTGGCCTCACATGGCCGGCAAGGCCTCAGTCTTTCCGAGGGTTCAGAGTTTATGGTCTAGGGCTCGGGGTTTAGGGGTTTAGGGCTCAGGGTTTAGGGGTTTAGGGTCTAAGGTTGGAGGGTTTAGGATTTGGGGTTAAAATTTTTAGGTGTTCAGGGGTTTCGGGTTTTACCAGAGGGTGTTTTGAGAGCTTTCAGGGCCTTGGGATGGAAATGTTGTGGGATTCATGCATGTGTAGTGTCTAAGATTAAGTGCTGAAGCTTTTGCTTTTTGGGCTGGAGTCTTCAAATCGAAAGGGTTATGCTTCAGACCATCTGAACCCCCGGCCCCTGGCACCCTGGTGGGGGCTATCCTCTTCCCTTCCGCCTGTACATGCGTGATATACCGATACACTGGAGGAGCCTCGGTGACAAAAGTATGTCTACATGATCTTCCGAGGAGAAGCTCTACTAAGATGCTAGTGTTTGCGTGCCGCGTGTTATCCGTCTAAGCTTGTGTCGGGGTCGGAATCTACCGTAGAGTTACGGCAACTGCTCCAGATTTTGCTGCAGGAGAACTGGATCAAGAGCATGGGCGCTCGGGCAGGAATTGTCGCCGCCTCAGCGCTAAACGAGTATGTACTGAATTCCAGGAGCTACTTGTACTCAAATCCCCAGGTGCCTTCTATTTTGCAACAGGACTACCGGCATAAGAAGCCCCCTCCACCCACAATTTAAAACGTTTAGCTTTTACAGAGCAAAGTGTTTACATATAGTAATCTCGGGTAGTACTATTAGGGAGACCCCTTCAAGACCACCCTTCTTAACCCTACTTATGGCTCTAAGGGGGACTTTATTGAGAGAGAGTCTATATCCCCAAGGGTCCCCCTCATCCCAACTCCTAAGTAATGCATATGCATATATATATATATACAGATGTACATGTGCATACTATATATGTATGTATGTATGCATGCATGCATACATGCATGCATGCATGCATGCATGCATGCATTCATGCATGGATGTATGTATGTATGTATGTATGTATGTACGTATGTATGTATGTATGTATGTATGCATGGATGTATGCATGTATGTATGTATGTATGTATGTATGTATGTATGTATGTATGTATGTGTGTGTGTATACACATGTTTATTTATATATATATATATATGTGTGTGTACTTACTTGCTTGTTCTGATTGTTAC
>CAJNDV010031969.1:30736-44341 GCA_905221635.1 Symbiodinium sp. CCMP2456 | reverse complement strand
CTCGAACCCCGAAGCCGAATTCCCTTGTACCCGGGCTGACCTACCTTTTTAAAGAAAGTATGTATATATATATACATATATATATATATATGTATATATATATATACATATACATATATAGAGAGAGAAACCATAATAAGGAACCCTATAAAAGTTGGTCTTTTTGGGGTGCAGGTAGGCCCTAGACCCCCCACCCCGAAACGAAACAAATCTTGTAAAACTCATTAAACAACATATAGCCGTGTAGGACCCTTCCAACACCGTACAAAGAACCTATACAGAACCCCAAAACAACTTCAACCCCCCCCGCCTAAAAACCCCGAACATCCTGATACCCTAAACCCGCAAACCCAAGTCCTGAGCCCCGAAAGCCCCAAATCCCTAAAGTGCTAAACCCTAAATACCCTAAACCCCCGAAGAGCTGAACCCTAAACCCCAAACCCCTAACGCGCTAAACCCTGAAAGACAGTTTCGGGTTTAGGGTTTACCTGGACCCCAAAGAACCTTCCTTCTTAGGGACTTATATAAAGAAATCATAATAAGGAGCCCTAAAAAGGTAGGTTCTTTGGGGTCCAGGTAGGGTTTAGGGGTCTGGCCTTGTCTTCAGGAAATACTCGGATATCTCTTTGGAAAGCGCCTCAGCGCCATGTTCGGGGCCTCTGCCTAGAGGCTTGGTTTAGGGGCTTCGGGTTCAAATGAGTCTACTTGGAGGAGCAAGGGAAGTGTAACTATACTTATAACCCATATGGGAGTTTCCGAAAATTGGGGTACCTTATTTTGGGGTCCTTATAATAAGGATCCTACTATTTAGGGTACTATATTAGGGTCCCCTCTTTTCGGAAAACGCGATATTAATTAGGGGACTCCTAACACCACCTATAACTACCCATGAACCCTAAACCCTGACACCCTACGTAGAGTTTACGCTTCAAGGGTTTAGGGGCGTCAGATCCTAGACCCTAAAACCTAAACCCTAAACCCCTAAACCCTGAACCCTAAACACCTAAACCCCTAAACCCTAGTGTCAGCTTAGGGTTGATGCGGGTTTAACAGTCCCAAACGGCCCAAACGCCCGAGCCCTGGACCCGGTTCTTACGAGTTCCTTAAAGGGTTCCTTAACAGGATCTATAGGGTTCCTTCACAGGGTTCCTTAAAGGGATCTATAGGGTACCTTAAAGGGCTTTAGGGCTTAAAATTTAGGACTCAGGGCTGGGTGTTTTTAGGGTTAGGGTTTAGGGTTTAGGGTTTAGGACTTTGGGCTTAGGGTCTTCAGGGTGCAGGGTTCAGGGTTTAGGGCTTCTAGGGTTAGCTACCACCGGTTGAAGACACACTCGAGAGAGGTGTCCTCGAGATTCTAGTAAAATGCTCGGATACCGGAATCAATGTCATTGATACCGCACCAAACCAAGAGAATGTGGGTCCTTCAGAATTAGGAGGGGGTTTGAGCGGTTTTCTAGCGTGTGTGTATATATACATATATACAAGTATATATTTTTAAACAGAAACCTTACGCATTAAAACATTGCCTTACTAATTGTTCCGACCGAATGACTGGTGCCGACAACTGGGTCCGCTTAGAAAGGCAGCTGTCTGGTGGTCTACGGCCTTTTCTGATAAGATACTAAAGCCTAAGCTCATTTAGGGTTTAGGGTTTAGGGTTTAGAACCCTCAACCAAAAACCCAAACCCTAAGCCCGTCAACTTGAAACAGTCAAACCCCTGAAGCACGGAATCTCCTAAACCCAAAAGCCCTAACAAGCCAGACACAACATTCATGCCTTTGGCGACCCACTGAACCCTAAATGCCCTCAACCGCCTGCATGATCGGTGATGTTGCAACCCTACACCTTTCCTAGACACCGACCCCACGCACTAAACCCAACATCCCATGCCCCTACACCCGAAACATCCTCCGTTTGTAAGCAGTTGACCCTGCAACACAAGTCGCACCTCCAGCACCTTGCCACCCAAACCAGTTACCTACCACAGTCCGTTGCGGAGTGAGGTCATTTCCTGCACAGCTGCTTGCGACGACGATCGAAATATGCTGCACCAACCTGGAGATCTATGAATCACCTTGTAATATTCGCCCTCGCCTCGAAAGAATACCGAGACGGAAACAAGGTATTACTGTCCCTACCAGGTGGTAGGCCTTAAAGGTTCATATCTACTGGCTATGCAGCCCAACAGCCCGCAGAATGGGCTTAAACGAAGTGAAGACGATTCCAAAGTGCACCTGCGCTGTTCAGCTCCTGTAAAATCTGCAGGCTGGATTAATCCCCAAACCGTAATAGACCCTAAAATGTCCCATAATGTCCTCCTAAACCTGTGAAACCGTTGAAGAAGATAACAACTGATACGTTAAAAACACCCTTGTGAAGCACCATCGACGATCCTACTAAACCCCTATTGAGACACCTTGACAAGGTAAGCCAAGCCACCTCCATGCCAGAACCTGGCGGCTTGGCCGTGCTACCTGAAGCAGAGAGGTCTCGTCTGGTTTTGTTTGACTAAGGGTTTCGATTAAGGTTTAGTGTTGCACGGGCTCCACAAGCCCACGTTTGCAGTTTAGGGCTTACGGTGCTTATTGAGATCAGTTTCTGCGGAGAGTGCAGTGCCATCTGAAGGAGCAGTGGCAAAACCGAAGGCGCAAAGCTTAGGCTTCGTCGTTGGGGGTGTGAAGATCCGAAACCTCGAAGTACCCCCCAAGCCCTAAACCAAAAACACCGCAAACCCATATACTTGAAGGTTATCTCGGCAGAACACGGTTTTTCGTGGGTTTACAGGTGTATGCAACGGGTTTTGGGTGTCAAGTTTCTGGCACTAGGGCTTGAAAAATGGGGCATATAGGGTCTACATGTTGATGGAAGGGCAGACCGGCAACTTGAATTTGCCTACCGATGTCTTCCTCTGCCCAACTGTCAAACCCTAATGGAAGAGAACCACACCTTCAGACAAACAACGCAAAATCCAGACTTTCGATGTCGAAACACATACGTGCAAGAACACATATACTACTTACATAATACCTACCTGCCTACATATCTACCACCTACCTTTAATTTACTGTGCAAAAGATTGTGTACAATTGCTGGCCTATATAAAACCTGTACAAAATATTTGCAGTTACTGGACTATATAAATTCTGTACGAAATTGTGCAACATGCTATCATTGCCATTTAAATGCTGCTGAGGTACTTCGTCCACGGGAATTTTTCACGCTGAAGAAACAACCCTTCCTGCGTTCAACATACATCGCCCTAATGCAGGCCGCCCAACGACAGTGAACCAACATCTATAACCCTTGCAGGCACAATCCCGTCATGTGAACCCATGTCTGAAGCCTGTGGCCCCACATCCAAGCCTTCCGCCGTCAAAACCGGCATGCCGTCAATCCCATCCTGAAGTTTGAACACCTACCTTAAGAACCCAAAACCCACTTTTTTGTAGGTTCTTATTATAAACCCTACTATAGGATTTATAGGGACCCTACAAGAAAGTAGGTTTTGGGTTCTTGAGGTATGTCATGTTAAGCCACCGTACCAAGCCCCAACAAGATGGCCGAGAGGCTTCGGCTGAAAAGACGCCAAGAAGCCTGTCAGCTTAGGGTTTAGGGTTTAGGGTTTAGGGTTTAGGGTTTAGGGTTTCAGAATGCGTACGAACAGTTTGAGGGATTGTCGATTTCGGTGTGACTTACTGTCTAAAACTGGGTTGAATGAAGATGATAATTGATCACGTTCAATGCCACAAATTGTAAAATAAAAACGAAGCCCCGGCAGTAAACTCGCAGTATCAAACCTTGAGACCCCAATGACGAAACCGCACACGAAACTGGAACAAAAACACAATGAAAGCGACGTACGCTGTAAAACATATCACGGCCATGCCCATTAAAAGGGGTAACCCTTGTTGTCCTGCCGCCGCAGGCCTCCAGCCGATCCGCTTCCGAAGCTACAGGTCGGCCCAGCCACCTGCACATTCACGCTCTGCTGATGTTTGATACAAATCATCGTGGTCGCGGCTGAAGGCTGTTATGCTGGCGTAGTGTCAACGAGCACGGCCCGGCTTGTCCCTTCTACCGTACCTCCACTGTCTGCCGTGGGTCCAAAAGCCACAAAAAGTTCTTGCAGCAAATTCGGAAACACTATACGCTGCTAAAAGGTCGCACGTGACCCGCATGTGGTGAAACGGCACGGGACGCTGGATCCGCAAGTTGGCGTTTTGAACTTACCCGATCGATCTTTGACGACCCCAAAACTCATTGTCAGAAACGCCTCTCGGAGCAAAGAAAAGTTTGATCATGTGATCTGTTGACCCGAGATGTGTTGAAGCATCGTGGTACGGGCTCTTCTGAATAAAGACCGTCACGGCCATTGGATATCGAAATTGGTTTCCGGGAAAATGTCTCCATGTCAGAGCAGTACGTGCGGCCTACCAGCCCCAATGCTTCGTACTACCAGGTTCGTAATTTGGGTTCAATCATGACTATGAAGGTGCTATGCACCCTGAAGCAGTTGAACTACGGACGCTCAACAATTCGAACTGTTCACAACTTCGCCCGAGGTCACCAACAAGACGGCCGCGCCGATGAACGCACTGTCATGAACTTCCCGTCTGGGGAGTCGGCCGGGTGGCTGCAGTGGGCACAGTGTGGGATACCTAAATGGTGGAATGACCTACTGAATCCGAAACAAGACCAACAGCTTCGTAAGCGTGTGGCGCAGTAAAACCCTGAGCACAAACGCTTAACCCTTAGACCGCTAGCCCCGAAGGGATTAGATAAACAGCATGCCGGTAAAACCCTAAACCCGAATAAACCCAAACCTGAAGACCTAATCCTTAAAGGAGCATAGGGGCCTTAGTATTTAAACAGGGAGTTCTTGATGTCTTCGTGGGGTTATTTGGGTATAGCTAGCTATACTTTGTAAGTCCTAAGCAGGAGTGTTGCTAATGTTAGTTTCAAGTACTCGCAACTGCATCAGCACTTGGCCCTTTAGGGTAACCGTGGCGCTGAACAGGAACGGACTCGGCAACCTCTAGAAGCACAGATTGCAAGGTGTTCTGGAATCTGTTGGGCACGTGTAGCAGGCCTAAAGCTGGGCGTGCCATGGTGTCCGGGCTTGAAAAATTGAAATAGGGTATACAAGGCATTAATATGTGGGGGCTGTTACCCGTTTAATTTGTCAGACCATTGTTAGACTCCAAAACCTGAGTAGTCATAGCTGTTGGGAAAGCTTCACATGGCTAGTAATTACCTATGAGGCCCCACCTGCGCCATGGTGGGTTTGTGACAGGAAGCTTCCTGTGTGTTGCCAGCTGAACTGACTTCTGAAATGCATAGGAACAGACCCTCATCCGCGATTGGATGAGGTGGAACACACCGTTTACTCTGCGTCCAATGATTCCGCACTCACCCAAACATGAACCACGCAGTCTTCCGATCTCACGGACACCTTGCTCAAGACGCTTTGATTTTGGAACTGAGGACGGCAAAGATTCCTGGCACATCCTGCAGGTATTTCCGCCAATGCATAGCTCTGGCAGACTTAGACTTTGCCTGGTCTCTGCAGAGCTTCAGCCCAGTAACTGTAAAGTATGTACTCGTGGGGGTGCGGGGGAAGACCGCTAAAGAGCCTACTGCATGTATATGTGTGTGTATGCATCTATGTATGTACGTAGGTGCGTACATATGTACGTATGCATGTATGTATGTATATGTATATGTACATGTAAATGTACATGTATGTATATGTATATGTATGCATATGTATATACATGTGTATATGTATCTCTATATGTATATAAACATGTATATGTGTATATGAATGAGTGTATGCATGTATGTATGCATGCATGTATGTATATGTATATGTATATGTATATGTATATGTATATGTATATGTATATGTACATGTATATGTATGTACAGAGATATGTATAAAAAGCACAAAAATCATATATGTGTATACATACTTATGCAGATGCATATACACACGGACAGGCACCAAACAAGAACAACAAACAACGGAGAGGAAGCTATCCAGGGAGGTGAGGGAGGCAAAGAAACAATTAAGCCGTTAAGCCGCGTATACGCTTCTACAGAGGCATGCATCCGGGTGCTGTAGACGACTGGTTGCATCTCCTAGCCTCCGTGACCTCTGGCTCTGGCTCTTCCATTCAGCAATACTGCAGCCGAGGAACTGCGCTGGCGGTCAGGCTGTTTGGGCAAGCGTGCCGTCTCGCTGGGCTTCCGCCGAGCAGGGGATCGGGATCGAGACGGCGGTGGCGGCGCCGAAGCCTTGGCCGAGAGCCCCGCGGGCTCCTGTAAAGGTTCAGCGGTGACTGTACCTGTGCCCGGCTCGGCCTCGGCTGCAAGCCGGTTCTCCCCCTCATCCAGCGCCAAGTGCAGGAGGTCGTCGGGGTAAAGCAAGGCCTTGAGGCCATCACGGACTGTGAACAACTCCGTGAGGTTCATCTTGCTTCGCTCTCGGACCTGCTCCAGTAGCTGTCGCACAGGCTGGTCGGCGTCAATGGGTACTCGGATGCTTTTGGTGTGCCCATCCTCGTGGCACTCAATGTCCAGCTTAAGGAGTTCCGCCGCCATGCTTCTTCTCTATGCCTCAACTAACGATCTGACCCTTCAGAACTGGGCTCAACCGTTTTCAAGGATTGTCAGTGTCTCGGTTCGCAACTACAAGGCGGGGTCGTAAACCCTAGATTCCAGGAAGGAATCCCGAAACCAAGATGGGCCACTTGAACCCAAAACCTACATGCCCAGATCCGTAGGCTGCGGTCTCTCGGCACCCTCAACATGCACACGATGCATGCTCCGCATCTTTACATTGTACCTTCAGACAACCTATCCATGGCCACTGTGTGCTAGTGCGGGGGCTGACTTGTAGGCCATGCATGCAAGATTTCGATTCTCAACCCCGAAGCTTGCGCACCAGACTCGGACGCTCCAACATGCTCAACACAAAGCCAGGGGCCGAGGCAGGTAAAGGACTTCTTGCAGGCATCTGCGTAAACATTCACAAGTTACATGCAGAAGCTATTGCAAAGCTAAGCGGTTCTGCTTTATCTACGCTCACAATCGACCTCCAAGAACCGCGCCCCCTTGACCGATGCTTTCTTTCTTCCTCTAAACTACACCTGTTCAAGGGAACCGGGAAGGTAAGTCCCCCGCTCGCGCTGAGCCGATACACGAGCTTCGCCCGCGGGCAGTCGAGGGGCGACACCCAAGCAGAGCAGCCAACCTTGAAGAAAATTGGGAAAGCTCATATACTCCTGACTCCTTACTGCTGGAGCTCTGAGCTATATCTACGATGCAAGCGGGTCAATGACACACTTGCGAAGACTGCAGGATGCAGGACTTGGGGTGGTCGCTGCTAGGAGCTCTCCAGGCCTGGCATTATGCTTAGGTGCGGGCTGTGATGTTTTTAGGGTCAAGCTTCGCCGTGCAAGGAGGCTGGGAAGGGAGTAGTGTGGGGTCGTGCTTGCAACTAGACCCGAAACTGCACACCACGACCCAAAAGGACGAAAGCCTGGGGAGCCCACAAACCACTTTCCCATGCCGATTCAGGAAAATGCAGTCACGGTTGTCTGCTTCATTTCGCACCCCTGGAACTGTATGACCGTATCAGGTTACGTCCAAGCACTCGAGCTGCGAATCTTCCGACCCAAAAACCCCAAAACCCCGGAGTGCCCGTGACCCTAAACCCGAAACTCGGGATACATCTAAATCTAGGCTTGATCCAACTATCTGTCATGCGCCCTGCTGAGAACTCTACTTAGCAACAGATTCTCAGGGTCATATAAGGCTTAGGCTTCGGATCTGTAACCATAGCACTGCATACCTGATAAACCGGGAAACTGCACAAAAAAGCAACCGTCTCCTGCACAGACAAGTTCGACGGTATTGGGGGCCCTGAGCCCGCGGCAAGGCGACCAAAGGTTCGCGTCGGATACCGTGCCTTTACAGCATTGCTAGCTTCAAGCATTTGGTGCTGCCAGGGCCAGGTCAAGGCGACCTCAAATCTCCAACACCCTGAATCCCTGACCACCGCCGTGAAGCCTAGAGACCCAAACTCCACTGACGCTCGACAGTTCCTTAAATATCGGAAACACGGAATCCGAGTTTCTTCAGAATCTGAGGGTCTGGGGAGGGGAAGTGATCCGAAGGAGTGCATCAGAACGGGGCAGAAGGGCATGGAGTTTAGGTTCAAGGCCGGGGCCCGCATCAATGGAACCGGCTGGGTAGTTGATTGCTTGCAAACAAGTCCAGTGGTATGATCGACGGTATGCTCTTTTTGCACAAGGATTGTTTCTATTCCGGCCGACATCATCTACTAGACTGCGACGGTTTACGATCGCTGATGTTAGACTGGAAAAGGATACCTGCCTGGCCTTCGTATGAAAACCAACAAAATCTGGAAAGACTCTGCAAACGTAAAAGAAGGTCCCAGTAAGTCAAGGTATGTAGTGACAATGTAGTGCACCACAAGGTCAAGGATTGCTGGCAAGCTCCGGCCGTCTCGGATTGTGGGCTTCGCATTTGGTCCAGAAGCTGCAACTGCCAACGTGCAAAGTGTAGGGATTCCGAGATTCCGAGTTCGCAGAAACCCAAACACTGAACCCGAATCCGAAACTCCCGATCCCCGTCTCTGCCTGGAAAGCCAAGGCGAAAGGAGCGCCGGCGCAAAGAAACAGCCTTATCCCAGCATTGCTGACAGAGAACTTACGTGAACCTACTAGCATTCCTTGCCTCAAGAGGTGCAGTACTCTTTAAGATAAATCTTACATGGCCACTACTCTATAGAACAACTTTTCGCTATGGCCGCGGCGGTCGTTCGATGTTTGTTCGACTCTCGGAGAGGACCCAAACCGATGCTTGCAAGCTTTCAGGATATGTGTTCCTGCACCCCATTTCATGGGAACTCCACAGAACACAAACAGTGCTCGTTGTACTATCATGTACCGTTCTGTTCAGATCCTACACAGATATCATGTGCCTTCAGTCAGGGCCCGAAAACACAACACTTTGCAATGCAAGATATGGATCCGCACACTTGAACATCTTCAAAGGCTCGACTGAGCCCCGTTGCATGTTCCTGCAGTGTGTATGCCGTGTAACCTCACAAAATGTTCTTTCATCTGTCAGAGCTTTTCCACCCGACGTTAATCGTATATCGAATTCGATTCACGAACCCTAGGCCAGGGAGAATCGTCAGAGGCTCCACGCACACGAGCACGCTCGTAGCCCAAATGGTCCAGGCCTGGGTTCCAACAAGAAACTTGCCAGTACTAAGTATCTTCCAGCTTGCAAGATAAGGCTGATGGTATCGTATGAAGCACGACCACAGCTATTTTGCATCTCGAGTGACTCGAACGATTCATGGGCGTCACGTGAATCAGAAAAACTCGGCTGCGGACTATGACTGCTGTACTCTTCGCGCGGTAACCGTAACCATTGAGACTCCTTTACTTGATGTGGGTCATGTGCAGATCAGCATTTCGACACAGTCTTATCATTATCGTTCGTGAAATTCAGCCACCCTGCGTAAAAATGCAAAGTCTCAATTCTGGCACAGTTTACTCCACCAATGGTGGGCGGGGCGACAAATGCCCCTGCACTACGAGCCTGGGAGTTTTCTCTTCCCCTCAAGTCTTACAGGATTGAGGCGCATGTTCTTGCTGTGGCTGTTGCTATGTCGTCTTAATGCATGGTGGATCAAAAGTACTGAAGTGCAACTACGAGGACTTAGCACCAGAGAAGGTTTCTTCCGTCGCTCTATGTAGAAAACTCCTTGCGACTGGCATCGTGCTGCAATGCCCGTCTTCTCGAGCCTTGATTTGTTTGGGCTTGGGGGTTGATCTTAGGCGCTATAGGACTGTAAGGCTGCGGCATTTCACCGCATCTTGACAATGCGCGGAGATGTGATCGCCTGGGTCTGAGGCTTCGCAGAATTGCAGTTAGGCTCTAGGATGAGGATCCGCTCCGAGAAAAGCAAACGTTCTCACCGGATCGGGTGTATGGTTTCAGCAAAGCAGGTTGCGAGAAAAGTCGAGGAGGCCTAAGACAAAGCTCACAGAGAGCTCAATGCCGAGTAGAGAGATCCTGCGACTCAAGGACCAGGCCTTATTAGTCTCAGCATGTATACCAAGCCGAGGTCCTTGCTGTCCTATCTAAGAAAGCTGGCGTCGGCACCCAGCGGTGCTGTGGTGACAACATGTGTGGGTGACATGGGTACTACTTCCTATTTCGAGCAGCCTCCAGTGACTGGAAGCCAGAGTCGGCTTCGGGACTGCCGAACGTAATCTGGCTGACACGCGCCTCAACCACTATTGAAACATCAGTGGCCACCCACAACCTGGCCTGATATGACCCAGAGTCTACCTCGAGCTTCAGCTCTTCGACTATAGGGCATGGTCTACAGGGCCCTGGGTGTGGTGTAAATGTGCAAAAACCTCCTCCAGCAAGGATAGGCATGTCCTTGAGCCCTTGGTTCGGAACTCTCGACCTTGAGCCCACGCAGCCCTCAACACTAAAGCCCAAACTCATCAGGCCAACAGCCGGGGGTGAAGCTCACATTCCCGGTCTGGGCTGCCGAGGCCTCCCAGCTGGAGAAACATGCAGCTGATGAGGATTTACGGCGTTTACGGATTGTTTGTCCAGGTTTTCTGGTCTGCCGGCTGAATTCTCTCGGGCCTGAGAGACCCGAGGCATGGGCTCTGGCCTACACCTGGGCAGCTTGGGCGCAGAAGTCCCACAGCGGATTATAGAGGACAAGGATGTAATTGAAGAAAACACGGTGGACTTCACGTCGCTGAAGATGGATGTGAAATCGACGTAATGCCTGAGGTTGTGGGTCGGAACACACGACTTCTTTGCAGCTCGAAACTTGCCAATCCCAGGGCTTCATTGCGGGAAGAGGCACCCTTGAAAAATGCGAAACCGCACGACACTGAACGTGATAACAGTGGCTGGCGACTGTAGAATCAAGCACTTCCACTGGCAACAGATCCCCAAGGAAGCGAAACTGAAAGCTTCTCAGGCAGGTTCGCACTTTTTTAGATCATGCGAGTCATGCGCACATGTTGGGTATTGATGCGGGCAGCTATCCAAATCTTAGCCTCTGCGACTCGCGAATACTGCTACACTTGGCCAGCGACACCCTGGAATGTCCACCCCACTTCCATGGAGCCTACAACCAGCAGAATGGCTTCCACTGAGATCTGTTCAGAAATCTGCGGCAACGCATGAAACTGTACATCCATGAATGGACTCGCATAGTACCTCCTAAGCCCTTGCGTACGTGGGCAATCTTTAAACTGCTCTATGGACAACCTCGTAGCAACAGTATGCATTCTGAGTAATTCCTCCCTGGCGCCTTGCCCATGCCAGGCCGGTTTAAGCCTGACAAAACGGCTGTGGGCTTGGAAGAGCTTTCAGATGCCTTTGCGTTTGCCTTCTTGGTTCAGGCTTTATGCTGTGTGGCGCATTGAGCCTTCTGGACCCCCTTCGTCTAGGGCTCGGCTCACGTCTTTGAGCTTGACATGCGCTTTGACATGAGTGTCCGAATGCTCAGGCTTTGCGGCATTTCTATGAATTGTTCTTGGGGCTGCCGTCCTCGCACTGTGGCTACCTCACTGTGGTAGATATGCAACCAAACAAAAAATCCTTAAACCCTCGTGACAGCCTCAAACCCCTCCCCTTAGACCGCCGAAATCCGAATGAATGAAATGGGGCGTGACCTGCGTGTCACCAAGGCCTTCTATCTGCAATGCTCATCCGCTCATCCGCTTTTCTGTGAAGACGTTTCGCTTCTGTTGTGTTTATGAATGTGGGGATGCTGCTCGGCAATAGCTATCGATATGTTGCCATTGCCACGACACCGTTCCTAGCGTCTGGATAAGGATCCAAGTTCATTTTCGGCTTTCAGTAAGTTGTGACGAATCAGTTGAAGTGCGGCCTATAAGACCAGTCATCTCCACCAACACACAAGACACTCTCAAACGCAGCTGACTCGCAAGACACCGAAGGAAACCTGTGGATACTGAACGGCAATCCCATATTCCCAGACATAGGCCCTTAACCCCAACATCGTGATCTACAATCTACAAAGCAAAAACCATTCCCCAGGCAATTCAATCTCCAAATACCATGGTGGGGCGCATATTAGCCGGGCTCCAGCACGCCGAGCGGGAGTTGCAAACACAGCTGCCAAAAAGCGGCATGCGCCTGTTTCAGCGGCTGCAGCGACGGTTTTGGAGCGCCGAGCAAGGTGGGCTATGACTGGACTTTTTGTCATGGTCCATTACAGTCGCCCCCACAAGTTCATGCTGACTGTGTGGTTCGTGGAAGCCTAGAAACCGAACCTGAGCTCTACTCCCTAGACCCTCGAGATCCCCAAAGAAAACGCAATCTCAGTCACAGTCTCTAAACACTTCAAAGGCTGACCGCATGTCTCAGAAGTAAGCGGAGTTCAGAACCGACCGGGTCTTAACTCGTCGGTCTCCAACATTCAATGCGAAAGTATCATGCGGGTTCACACGGGTTTAGGGTTTAGGGACACAGCGGTAGATGAATACAAAGCAACAAGGGGTACCACTGCAAGCACTTATGACATATAAGGCGAATAAAGCGGGATGTGAGCGCGCAGGGATCTGCTTGGCACAAGAAGGAGCAGCACCAACAAACAACGGCTGTTTTTGCAATGAGGGGGACCGTGCTGGACCATTCCAGCTGTCGTCTCTTGCCCAAGGCTGGCACCGAGCGGGTAGAAGAGGAGGACAGGTTCCGCTCCTTCCTTCATTTCGAGTGTTACGGGTGTATGTGTCAGGTTGAAGAGTTGAAGCCTCAGGGTTTTGGGGGCATGCTTCGCGTTTGGGGACTTGGGGTCCCCGATCCAGAACCCCCAAACAAAAACAACTGACTTGACTCCTCATGACTCCAAGCATAGCGCCAGCTCTCGAGCCCGCACATACACGAAAAGGAATCCGCCTCTTCCCACTTGGAAAGGGTTTGGGGTATGGGCTTTTGGGTTTGGAGGGTTTGGATGGGCAGGGTCTGATGCACCCAGCTCAAACTCCATCGTCGTGCTGCCTTGCCATGCCAATTTCCTTGTGCATCGTGCTGCCTCGAAACGGGCACAGCCCGCTATGTCCCAGCGCCTGCAGTGCTATGTCCAGATCCGAGTCAGATCTCCAGCTGACGCGGCAAAAGAACGCGAAACTGAATCCTAAATCTTACGACAGTAAACTCCAGAACTCGAAGCCATGTCGACCCTCTGTCGCCAATCCGGGTGCAATTGTCCTCGCCCACGAGCGCATACTCAATCTGGCGCCCTTCGACCTTAAGCATAGGTTTGTTCTATGCAGGAATGGCTGTGCCTGCAACTTTTGTACAGTCAGTTTTATTCCAGGTGAGTACTTATACAACTCTAAAGATAAATGCGAACACATACACATACTACACATACACGTACACAGTCACCGCCACTTACACATGCATATACACACAAAAACATCTTCACACATACACATACACATACGCATACACATACACAGATACATACATATGCATGAATGCATGCATACATAGAT